>JANAVB010011399.1:3876550-4146369 GCA_029216955.1 Iris pallida | reverse complement strand
GAAGGCTATGTAGTAGTCGTTCCCTCGAGTTCAAAGAAGTTCGAGGCGGTCCCTCGGTTGGGAGTCTCGCGTTCCTATCCACGTTAAGATGTTCGAGACGATCCCTCGGCTGGAAGTCTCGCGTTCCTATGCACGTTAAGATGTTCGAGGCGATCCCTCGGTTGGGAGTCTCGCGTTCCTATCCACGTTAAGATGTTCGAGACGGTCCCTCGGTTGGAAGTCTCACGGTCCTGATGCACGTAATACAAAGGGTGGTTCAGAGTACGAGTTGCTAAGTATAGTTCCAGTCATACCAACAAATTAGGCCATGCATTTACGTGAGTCTAGATGTCTCGTAGGTGCGTGGTCATTGGATACCTTGTCGACAAGGATTTCTGTCTAGACTGGTTATACGTCGGGGCACCGGGCCCAGTCATCCTAGGGGGTAGACGTTATAGCAACGCATGCTTTTATTGCGTGGGTAGTCGGGGGCTTTCCATGGGGCTAGCGACCTTGCATCGAAGGACCCGCCGCCTATCCGAGCTATGTCCGCGATGGCTTGTCATGCCAGTGGCCTTTCATATAGATAATTGGCGTGCTAAGCGGCGAATCCGCATGCACGGTGTCGGTCATAACAAAGAAAGTGTAAGCACGGTATGCGTTGAATGGTGAAATGTGTGCTCGGTTGCACCCAAAGAATTATAAAGCCTACGATTCGGCTATACGTAAAGACGTGTTTCGCCACGAGATATGGCATCGTACTTGAGTTCTCAACACCGGTTGCACAAGTTGTGTTAGACGTTTCGAGTTAAGTCTGGAAGGACCGTAAGGCGAGTTTGGATAAGTCAGGTCACGCTGCGAGGCACGGCCTCGATATTTGAGGAACGGGTAAGTATTTGACACGACCGAGTCGTTACGTCCCAGAGTATGGCACGAGAGACAAGTATGAGGCGGTGCGTTGACATTGCAAAACACGAAGCGGTCTAGAGGCAAGGTAAATGAGTTATCGGTGCAATAGCACGGAGACGGTCTAATAACACTAAATAGGCCGATTGCCTATGTCCTAAAAATCGATCCTAAGGCAAGACTAGAAAGACAATCGTAAAGGGGCTTGTATTGCACAAAGTAAAATAAACGTGTCGGTTTTGTATGGGTGGGCGAGGAGCTCACTCCACCAGTACAGTTGAGTACTGACACCCATACAGTTTTCATGTGCAGGCACATGTAGAAGCTCGTAGCGCAGAGCTCGCTTGGATGCGTCGAGGTACGGAGTTTCTTGGCGATTCGAAGCGTGCGGCCGCATGGAATCGAAGACTTATACGGGACATAATGTATGGACATCACCTTCCGAAGCTTCCGTTGGCTCAAGCATATGAACCGAGAGATGAGAGAGAGAGAGCAGAGTGATTTGTAATGTGAGACGAGTGAATTCGAGTGATTGTAAATCTCGGCCTTGCGCCCCCAATGTAACCGTTGCTTCGATATCAATAAAGAGCTTCTTTTGAATGACTTGTGTTTTGTTCTTAATTTTCGCTGCATGTTCATTGTCGCTGCTTGGGACTTCTCTGCGACGATCCCGTCGCAGCCGTTGAAATCGACCGTTATGGAATCCGCCTTGCACGAGCGCAATCTAGGCTCGTACGGCATCACGCCTTAGCGAGGACGATCGCTCCTACGGGAGCGGGGCGTGACATTAACTATGCTCCCCCCCCCCCCCTCCCTTTCATTCAATCCAAGCAGACTCGATGGTCTAATCCATGAAAAATTTGTCATCTCACACAGTATTAACCCAGACAGAACGAAAGACTTACAAGGGAATCCACATCGAGGTTCAACGTAATTAGGGAAGACAAAAGTCCAAACATAGAAGAAAAAAAAGAGGGCAAATATAATTTAGAGTAATTTACATTAACTATTTCTATGTTTTACACTTATTATATAAATAATCTATACTTTGAAACAAATTACACGAATCACCCCTATAGTCTATAAAAACTTATAAAACTAACCACCCTTATGTTTTATTTAAATGGCTAAATTGTAACTTGATACCCTCAACTATTACGGTTTTTCAACTTGATACCCAATTTTTTTAATTTCCTAATTAAACTATCCTCCCCTCCCCTTCCGGCTGCTACTTCCTCCACCCCTCCCCTCCCCCGGCGATCATCCCCACCCCCACCCCCCTACCCGCCCCGGCTGCCCGAAGCGCCGCTGCACACTGCCCCGTGCACCGCCGCTTGCTCGCGTCGCCGTCCGCTGCCACCCACAGCTGGAGAGAGAGGGGGTGGGGGTTGTGGGGAGAAGGAAGGGTCAATTTGGTCCAATTTTTTTTTCAAGTTGAGTGTATCAAATTGAAAAACCGTAATAGTTGAAGGTATCAAGTTGTAATTTAGTCTATTTAAATTATAAAGCATAGATATAATCAGTGTAGTTATTTTTTTGAAATAGGAGTAGAATGTAATACTTGGAACATAGAAAAGGTCAGTGTATTTTTTATATAGAATTTATGGAAAAACAAATGAGAGGGATCCGGAGAAGCTGTAGCACTATACTCGGATGATTTATCCACAAAGAACAAAGTCTGTCTCTAGTCATGTCCTATATTGATTTATTATGCCCAACCCTCTATCAATAATCATGTATATACGATGTCCGAGATCTAATGGTTGGAGAAGTATATGTTTCGGAGACTATACAGATCAAGACATCACTATAAATATCAAGACATCACTATGAATCGTCAGCTAGCTTTGCTTGCATTTCTGTTCTCGATCAGGCAGGTAGTGGCTCCTCTAAAACTGCAATTTCAGGAGCCCCTCTCCCTGTATTTTTGTTCTTCATTTGTGTGTTCTTGGTTTGTGTGAAGAAAGTCTGTTGTCTCTATTAAACGAGTGATTCGAGTGAATGATGACAGCTTAGAGTCTCCTTTGCCATTATGTTAAGACTTATTTGTATTTCCCCTCCAATTGCTAATCATATTTCTAATTCCTTCCCAATTTTATTTTAATTAGTGTAACCCCTTCAATCCTATGGTAAAGTGCAAACAAATCCTCTTTAGATTTTTGTTTTTACATTTAAAAACCTTTTGTTTATAAAAAAATTTCACATTTTAATTTTTTGTTCAGTTTGCACCCATGTCATTAAAAGCCGTTAAAATACGTCTAAAAATAAGATTTTAAGCCTTTCCCCCTCTCTCCGGTGGTAGGGGCTTGCCAAGCGGGGCCAACCAGAGGAGGAGGGGGGGGGGGGGAGGGGGGGAGGGGGTGGCCGGCCAGCGGAGGGAGGAGGGGGCGGGTCGAGCTAGGGGTGAGCATTCGGTTAATTCGGTTCAAATCGAACCGAAAACCGAATTGAACCGAAAATCGAATAAGCAAAACTGAAACCGAACAGAATTGGCCCATTACCGAATCAAACCGAACCGAATTAAATCGGTTCGATTTTCGGTTTATTCGGTTTATTCATTTTTTGGTTTATTTGCACATTTTTTTTAATATATATAGTAGTTAAATATACCTATATACCTCTATATATATATATATATATATATATATATATATATATATATATATATATATATATATATATATATATATATTCGGTTTTCGGTTTTGGACCGAAATCGAAACCGAAATCGAATAAAAAAATTTAGTATTTTCAAAACCAAAACCGAACCGATTTTTTTTAAAAATTGCACCGAATCTCTTATTCAATTCGGTTCGATTTTCGGTCCAAAATCGAATAATACTCACCACTATGTCGAGCATGGCCGGCTAGCGGGGGGAGGAGGGAGATTGGGGGGCTAGCCAGCGGAGGGAGGAGGGGGCGGGTCGAGGGGGCCGGCCAGCGGAGGGAGGAGGGGGGGTCGAGGGGGACCGAATAAGAAAAAATCGAACGGAACCGAACCGAGATTCAATTCGGTTTAAAAAAGATTCGGTTCGATTTCGGTTTTGAAAATACTAAATTTTCTTATTCGGTTTCGGATTTCGGTCCAAAACCTAAAACCGAATAAGAAAATTTAGTATATATATATATATATATATATATATATATATATATATATATATATATATATATATATATAGGCTTAATTGCACTTTGCTACCCTCAACTATTCTGTTTTTTCAACTTGATATCCTAAACTTTTTTTTGTAACAAGTTGATACCCAAAAAAATTTTGGGACGAAAATACCCCTGCTCAAACCTTAAAAATACTCCTCCCCCAACCCCCCCTCCCCCACTCCGGCTACCCCCTCCCTCCCGCTCCGCCTCCCCTCCGGCCACCCCCCTCTCCCGCGCCCGGCCAACCCCCCTACCCCCACCGCCGCCGGCCACCGCGGCAGCAGCAGCCGCCGTCGCAGCAGCAGTAGCCGCCGTAGCAACCACAGTAGCAGCAGCAGCCGCCGCCGCGACGGTGGCGCCTGAAGCGGGAGGGGAGGGGGGTTGGCCGGCGTGGGAGAGGGGGGTGGCCGGAGGGGAGGCGGAGCGGGAGGGTGGGGGTGGCCGGAGTGGGGGAGGGGGGGAGGGGAGAAGGGAAGAGGGAAGGGATAAGGGCATTTTGGGATTTTTTGAAAAATTAGGTATCAAGTTGAAAAAAAATAGTAGTTGAGGTATCAACTTGTTACAAAAAAGAGTTTAGGGTATCAAGTTGAAAAAGCGGAATAGTTGAGGGTAGCAAAGTGCAATTAAGCCATATATATATATACTAAATAAATTTAGGTATATTTAAGTACTATATATATTAACAAAAAAAGTGCAAATAAACCAAAAAATTGAATAAACCAAAAATCGAACCGATTTAATTTGGTTTAGTTTGATTCAGTTATGAGCCAATTCGGTTCTGTTTCGGTTTTGCTTATTCGATTTTCGGTTCAATTCAGTTTTCGGTTCGATTTGAACCGAATTAACCGAATGCTCACCCCTAGCTCGACCCGCCCCCTCCTTCCTCCGCTGGCCGGCTACCCTCCCCTCTCCTCTGGTCGGCCCCGCCTGACAAGCTCCCACCACCGCGGAGGGAGGGGGGCGAGCGTGGGGGGAGGGGTAAAATCGTATTTTTAGACGTATTTTAACAGCTGTTAACGACATGGATACAAACTGAACAAAAATGAAAATGTGAATTTTTTTTTAAACAAGGGGTCTTCAAATGCAAAAACGCAAATCTAAGGAGAGTTTCTTTGCACTTTATCCGAATATTGGAGGATAATACTAATTAAAATAAATTTGGGGGAAAGTAGAGATATGATTAACAATTGAGGATTAAATACAAATAACTCTTATGTTAACGGGTCTGGACCAGACCTGAAAGTTGTTCGATCGGGTCTGGAGTTTAGTAATCCGCTGTAAAAGTGAGAATATATTGCTTTTTTGGAAAAAAAAAAAAAAAAAAAAAAATATTAACTCTAAAATTTATCTTCCGTTGCCGGGACTTGAACCCGGGTCTCTCGGGTGAGAGACGAGTATCCTAACCAACTAGACAACAACGGATTTCTGATTAAAAAAAATTACCTACATATATATCCTCTATTGTTGGATATTGCTACTGCTCATCCATAAGGTAGAAGCAGAAGCTAACTTTTGGCTCTTCGCAAAAGCTTCCCAATATATGATTTACAGCTAATAAGTAGAAGCAGCTACAACCAACAAAATAAACAATGCCATCCCCAATAGCAATCATTAGTAAATGTATCTCAAAAATATATTTGAGGACCATATTTATACTAAAAACAAATAAATATAGAATAAGTTGGATTTGTACGAGAATAGTAAAAACTAAATTTTGAGATCCAAATAAAATGAATTGATGTAAATCTAGTAGCGTGTATTTTTTTTTAAAATAATCTAAAATCTAAAATTGAGGCTCCAAATTGAATTTTACTGGTCTACAAAATGAGTTCTTAGCTTCGGTGGTTAGAACAGAACCATCTTGAGATTCCAATTAAACCTTGCTATTTTACCAAATAAGTTCCTATATTCTGAATCAAAGTAGTATTGAAGCTTACTATTGATGCGTTTTTTTTTGAAGAACCAACAGCAAGTTCAACGCGCGCGGTTTAGTATTGCTTGCTTAAAAGAAAAAATAGTTCCAAAGTAACGTTGGAAGAAGAAGACGAAGAAGAAAAAATGCCTCCCGCCACTAACCACCACGACGTCCTCCTCCCCAGCGCCTCCTCCTCTCCCGCCAAAAAACTCAAAGATCTCCTCTCCAATGGCTCATTCCAGGAGGCCCTCTCCCTGTTCAAACACCTCCACTCCTCCTCCATTCCCATCCCCCCATCCCTCCTCCCTTCCCTCCTCAAAGCCTCCTCCCTCCCCCTCGCTCTCCAGCTCCACTCCTCCCTCCTCAAGACCAACCTCCTCTCCCACCCGGTCACCCTCAACTCCCTCCTCTCCGCCTACTCCGCCCACTCCTCCCTCGCCTCCGCCCGCAGATTATTCGACTCCGCGCCCCTCAGGGACCCCGTCACCTGGAGCTCCATCCTCCTCTCCTACGCCCGCGCCGGCCGCCTCTCCGAGTCCCTACACCTGCTCCGTGCCATGACCTCCGCCGGCGTCCTACCGAAGCCTGAACTCGTCGCCTCCGTCGTCTCCCTCTGCGGCCGCCTCGGGGACCTCCGCCTCGGAAGGGCCATCCACGCCCGCTCCTTCGTAAACTCCACGGTCGGCCGATGCGTGCTGCTGCAGACCTCCCTAGTCGACATGTACTCCAAGTGCGACGATCTTCGCTCGGCCTTACAGCTTTTCCACCGGATGCCGGAGAGGAACGTCGTCTCTTGGACCGCGATGGTCTCGGGTCTCGTAGCCAGCGGGAGGTACGCCGAGGGGATCGATCTGGTCCGAAGGATGGGACGAGAGGGAGGCCAGCCCCCCGTCCGTGCGACCGCGGTCGCGGTCCTGCCCGCGTGCGGCGGATTGGAAGCCTTGAAGCTCGGGAAGGAGGTCCACGGGTTCGCGTACCGACGCGGATTCGAGTCGGAGTCCCGAACCGTCGTGGGTCTGGTTGGTATGTACTCGAGATGCCCGGGAGGTATCGGACCGGCTCTGCTCGCGTTCCAGAGGGCCGCCGCCGACGGAAGGGACGTTATCACTTGGAGCTCGATGATGGAAGCCACTTCTAGAGCCGGACACGGTGTCCGAACGTTCGAATTGTTCGGTAGGATGAGGAGGGACGGGGTCGAACCGAACTCCGTGACGATGCTCGCGGTAGTCGATGCCTGCGTCGGTCTGGCGTCGCTCGACCACGGCCGAGCGGCGCTGGGATACATTCTCAAGTCCGGGTTTCTCTCCAACGTCTGCCTCGGGAATTCCCTGATCAACATGTTTGCCAAGTGCGGATGCGTGGACTCCTCCGCCCGGGTGTTCTTCGAGCTGATGCCCGCAAGAGATTCGATCTCGTACAGCAGCATGATCCAGAGCTACGGCCTCCATGGCCGCGGCCGCGACGCCGTCGGACTGTTCGAGGAAATGCGCGCTTCGGGGCTCGAACCGGACGACGTCGCTCTCCTCGCGCTCCTGTCGGCGTGCAATCACTCCGGCCTCGTCGGCGAGGCGAAGGAGATCTTCGATAGCGCAACGAGCGGAGGTTGTGGTGACGGGTTGAGTTTAGAGCAGTATAGTTGCTACGTTGATCTCCTGGGCAAGGCTGGGATGGTCAGGGAGGCGTTCGAGGTTGTGGCGAAGATGCCGATGAGACCGAGCATGAGAATTCAGACGCTGTTGGCGTTGGCGTGCAGGGCTCACGGAAAGCTTCAGATGGCGGAGGAGCTAGCGCTCGAGCTTATCGATCTCGAACCGGAGAACGCGGCGAACTACACGCTGTTGTCTGCGATCTATGCCGAGGGTGGGAGATGGGACGGGGTGGAGGAAGTTGGGAAAGTGATGAGGGAGAGGGGGCTGAGGAAGGACTCCGGAAAGAGTAGGATTTAAAACTTTCAAGGATTGAGAGACATGAAATGAAGTAAGCTAACAAAATATGTTGATAGCTAAGTGGTCGGAATATGTTTCAAAAGCTTCAACGTGTTCTCCTTAGCAATCTTCATCTATGTTTATTCTCCTTGCCAAATCTGTGTCTCTGTTAAAATAAAATGAAGCTAGAATTTGGTCTGTCATAATAACATTACAACCACCAAACCAAGGGCGGAGCAAAAAAAAAAATTATTAGGGGGGCTGAGAACAGAAATTATGTCAGGAAAAAAAAAAACTTTTAGCAGACAGAACAACCCGAAGTAGTTGAGAACAAAAATATATTTTTATTTATGGTGGCACGGCCGAGATTCGATCCTAGGTTTCTAAATACAACTACTTTATGTCATTTGTAGAATTGTTCAACATAAAATACCTAGTAATTTTTTTAAAAAATCCCGAACCAGTCCCAACTTATGCTCCGTCCTTGCACCAAATGATGGATGTATTTGTCATTCATTCCCACTAAAAGTCCTATGCACTTGCTCTTTTTGTTAGCTCAAGTTAGCTCCCATTAAGGCCTAGTTTGGTTAGTGTAATATAATATCAATTATATTTAAATATTTGGTTTATCTAATGAAATAATAATTGTTATTTGTAATTTTGACAGATATACCCTTGACGTTTATATATTTTAGTTTGGACGACAACGACGATGACAACGACCATAATAATAATAATAATAATAATAATAATAATAATAATGGTGAAGAAGAAGGAGGAGGAGGAGGAGGAGGAGGAGGAGGTTGTCAATTCAATTAAAGTTTAACCTTTAAAGTCAATGGTGCTGACTTGTTTAAAGTTTAACCTTTAAAGCCAATGGTGCTGACTTTTAAGTGAACTGGAAGTGAAACAATTAAGACATAGAGGGATGGTCACTAAGTTACAAATTGCAAGTTGTAGCGTAAATAAGATTACATGAATTTATGATCATATTGATTTTAAAAAACTAATGCAGTATATCAACTTTATAATAATCATTATATATTATATCTTATCTTATATGTAATACAAGACTTTCATGTCTCAAAAAATATAATTCTCCAACCTTTTGAAGCCTATATATATATATATATATATATATATATATATATATATATATATATATATATTTTGAAGCAATGGGTATTTGTGGCGAACTCGTCTCCACTGGGGCTCGAACTCCCGACCACTTGGGTCACATGTATCTCTCTTAACCACTAGGCTAGAGATCATTTGCGTATATATATATATATATATATATATATATATATATATATATATATATATATATATATATATATATATATATTGGTGTTTTTGTCTTTGGACTAGGAAAGATAGTCACACATCGGCTACACCAAATGGTGAGTATCTCAATATAATGCATTGCTTGTGTTGAGGTGTGCACATGAGGTGTGGTGGGGCACAAGTGTGTGCCATGTGGGAGTATTTTCCTAGAAGGAAAATTGATTAATTCCAACAAGAATGCAAGTTGATTTTTGTTGTGCGGACTCGGACTCAGACACGGACTCCAGGATGTCTCGTGCATGCACGGGAGTGTTCGGGGGGTTGGCGTGGACTGGCACACTTCTATGCTGATTGTGGGATGATCTAAAATATCAAACTCTATTTTTGAGTATTGGTATTTTAGTCCCACATCGGATAGGAGAAGAGGTAAAATCTCAACTCCACTCTATAAATAGAGCCCCTTGGCCTCCTTTGAAAGATGCACCAAGAAGAGAGTTAAGGGAGTCTGTAAAGTCCAGGAAGCCCGTTCAAGTCTCAAATATTGACTTACGAGCGTTCCAGAAGTTCTTCGTGAACTTGCTGGTTCCTGGAAGCAGATCGTGTTGAGGCGAATCTTGCTTTGAGCAACGGTGATCTTTATCACCCCAACAAGAACCTTTCTTCTTTTCTGATCTTTCTTCTCCTTCATCTAAGTTGTAACTCAGTTCTGTCCGTCTGTAACTGCGATTGCAAGAAAGAATGTGAGATTTATTTTCTGAACTCAGTTCTGTCCGTCAGCAACTGCGATTGCGAGGAAGAACGTGAGATTTACTTTCTGATTATTGTTGCTTTTGTAATAAGATTCATATTATAGTGTTCCTCTTGGATCTCGAGAATAACCAGAAGGTGAACGTTTCTTGAATCTCTGATCTCGACATCGAGTTTACCATCTTTGATCAAGCCCCGAGACTAACAATCTCAAAGCAAGATCCTTGTAGATGGAGACCTCGCGTGCTTCTCTCATCGATACCAGCTTTAACAAGTTGGAAAAATTCGACGGAAAATATTTCCAAATATGGAAGAGGAAGGTCACCCTTAATCTTCAACTCGTGGACGTAGACCATGTGTTGATTGAGGATGAACCGACGATTCCAGAAGGAGGAACTGTCGATGCTATTGCTGCTGCATTCGTCAAGCAGAGCAAATAAAAAAGAGAAAACAGCATATGTAAACTGCTGATTCTCAATTCTATAGAAGACTCTCTGGCAGAGTCATATTCCAAGAAGGTAAAGGCCAAAGAGATATGGGATTCTTTGGGTAAGCTATATAAAGATGATGAGAGCAGGTCCAAAATCTTCATCGTCGAGAAGTACCACAAGTGGCTCTTCGAAGACGAGATGGCGATGCTACCTCAAGTAAAGGAATTCCTGAAGTTGCGCCAGAAGTTAGATGACGAGAAGATGCCCCCTCGTCAACAAGTTTGTAGTTGGAGGGATAGTCTCGAAACTTCCTGCTGGTTGGAGCAACTTCTATGCTAGAATGCATCGAAAGAAGCTGGACATTAGCTTGGAAGATCTTCTACAAGAGATCTACGTTGAGGACGAAATGCGATCTCAATAGAAGATGGACTCTCTGTCCAAACAACTGGCTAAGGCTAACTTGGTACAGACAAGAGAGTTCAAATGGAAGCAGGTGGCTTCTCATCACAAGAAGAAGGACTCCACAAATCTGAAAGTGAAGGGTCCTTCGTTCAAGCAACAGAAGTCCAAGTCCCACGTGACTTGCTTCAACTGTGACAAGAAGGGTCACTACAAGAGTGAATGCAAATCCAAACCCAAACAAGCCGAGCAAGGTGAGCCTAGCAAGGTTTTCATGGTTTCTAACATTGTTGCTATGATTGCTCAGGTCACAGCTGTGGGGGCTGACTCTGTCACGACCCGCACCCGCTTTTCGGATACGAAGCGTGTCCAAGCCCAGCCTACGCCGCAGTGTCGGCGGGTAGTACGCTGTCTATACACAAGTCACGGCAATCTAGAATCTCATGGTAACTATATCTCATCCACAGAATAATTATGTCACAATCAAGATCAATAAAAAGACATGAACTAAACAATAATGAATATAACTGAATATCAAAGGTCACGTCCGGTGGACACAAATCCACTACCAATAGACGGAAGAATAGAGGAGTACATGAAGTAACTAACTGGATAAAATTGCTAATCTAAACCACCTCAACTGCAAGCACTGTGACCTGATGCTGGCTCAAATCCACTCGCCTGCTCCTGACTCAAACTCGGCTAACCTGAAGAGATCATCAGGTCATCAGAGGACTAGCAAGATACATAAAAACGAGCCTTTCTAACAGTTTATTATGCATAGAGAAAAATACATAATAAATAAGTAAAACTGAGCAATGAATAAAGTACGAATCTATACACTGTTTACACATAAATGAACTGCTGGAGAAGAACAAGAGGACACGATATCACGATGTCAACAGATAGCTAAATTGAATACTCAAACCCTCGTCCCTAGTGTGGACTCGCAGGTTTGAACAACTACTAGCCCTCGTCCCTAGTGTGGACTCGCAGGCTAGCATCACCCTCGCCCCTAGCGTGGACTCGCAGGTGTAAACCATATACTACTAACCCTCGTCCCTAGTGTGGACTCGCAGGTTAGCATCACCCTCATCCCTAATGTGGACTCGCAGGTGTGAACCATATACTACTAACCCTCGTCCCTAATATGGACTCGCAGGTTAGCATCACCCTCGTCCCTAGTGTGGACTCGCAGGTGTGGACCAATAACTACTAACCCTCGTCCCTAGTGTGGACTCGCAGGTTAGCTTAAGACACGGATAACTACTAACCCTTGCCCCTAGTGTGGACTCGCAGGTTAGCTTCAAGATTTCAAGACATGGAGTAAAAGCAGTTCAGTTCACGACTTCTCGACCCATGGCACGACTCAATCAAGGCACAAGTGAATACGACCAATAAGACACAAAGCTAACTGTGAACACGGTCTACAAAGCAATGATACAAATATATAAGCAGGATAGTAAAGATACATGTCAATAATATGAGAAAAACTGGATGACAAATGAAAGACAGAGCATGTAAATAAAGCTGTGTAGAAAGGCAAGGTATACTTACCTGTAGTCCTGTGCTGCTGGCACTGTCAAGTGTTAAATCGAGGTCTCCAACCTGTTTTGTGAATTTCCATGTCAATAAGTGCTTCAGAAAAGAGTTACTTATCTACTGGTCTTTTGGGTCCTAACCATGTTTGATTTCTCTAACTAGAAAAGTTGGCTTGGTTTGATATCTCTTGTTTATATGACAACTTATACTTGGGTATTCACATACATTGTTAATTCCCATTTTCTATCCTTCCCTTCCATGTACTGTTACTAAGTTGGCAGATGACCACATAAATCATAATCGAGCTGGTAACCAACTACTTGACTACCATCCACATGAATAAACCATACTTCTCAAATAGTAAAGCCTACGAAATAATTAGCAGAATAAAGAAGTCCTAGCATCATCAATCAACTTAGTACTGAGTAGAAGAGTTTGTAAGTCACACTAAATGTGTAGCAAACCATCTCAAATAGTAAAGCCTGTGTAAGTATTGGTAGAATAAAGAAAGTCCTAGTATCACCAATCAACTTAAAAGGGAGTTTGTAAATCACACTAAATGTGTAGCAAAGGCATCAACATGGCTTCTCAAACCATTATCCTCACAATCTTCAGAGTAGGTGAGCCAGATGACTGAACCATCTGCAAATAGCTCAGAATTATCCTGATGTTCAGATAAAACACATATTTTCAGGTTCCATTCAAGTAGACCCATTTCATTTATCTATTTTGGATTTACAGTAGGTGCACTTGAGAAACTAATACCTAGACTATTAGAAGTATTGTTGCAAGTATCCTCTCTCACAAAACATCATGAATGAGTATACAACTTCTTAAGGGATGATTCTTCACACTAGAATTGCAAACAGAGAGAATAACTCCCTTGGGTTGTTGTTCCAGTGTCAAGATACCCAATTAACTGATCACTGAATATGGACTGGAATGTTTATATGGGACAGGTGCCATAGGACTGCACACAAGCTCCCTTTTGTACTCGAGAGCTTCTGATAGTCTGGTACACCACTGCTACATGTCCTGCAGGATTTAGTCTACCCAGGCCAACCTATCATCTACTGCTACGCCTCTGTTATCTATAGGTTCTGATACCCACACCAGTGTTCTCTACCATACCATAGGTTTTGGTACAACCTACTTGTTCAGGATGTGCAAGACAAACAAGAATAGGAAATGGACTGATGCAAATGCTCTAAGACAATGTATGAGTGGCAATGTAAGTCTGATCATTGAACCATGTGGACTGATATTGTCACGACCCGCACCCTGATTAGGGCACGAGAAGCGGTTACGTCCAGCCTACGCCGCAGTATCGGCGGTAGAACGCTGTATATAGGGTCTGTAAATACTACGACTAAAACATAAATGTACCTGTATAGTATATACACTCCGAACGGAGGAACAAAGCAATACTGTCTCAATCACATAAATCAAAACTAGGGTAGAAAGCATGGAAAAAAGATATGATAGATAAAACAAGGAACGAGTCCAGAAATATCCACAAGTCACAGCTAACACAAATCCAAAGTCTCAGAATAATAAGTATAAAGATACTACAACAGAAAAGAACTAGCTGGCTCGCAGGCCAGGCAAACCTAACTAAAGCTAGGCTACTCGGGATGAGCGAAATCAAGAGGCTCTACCACTAAGCCCCTTTCTAGGTCAAGTCCATCAGACTCTATCCCGTAGTAAGTCGGGCAATCAGCCTCTAAGTTATCTGTAAAATTTTGTCAACGTATCCTGTCAGAAAAATGAGCAAGTACAAACACAACAGCAGTTCCATATGAATTGAGAAATACTATAAGAGACAGCATAATGGAATACACGACAAAGATATAAGTGACATGGGAACCATTTGAAAGCCGAGTTACAACCCTTAAACCAAACAAGGATGTCACTCCCCGTTCCCGAAATGCGTATTCTAATACGTATATTGCCTGAATATATTTATTTAGTATTTATCATGTAGTATCCTGTATTTAAATTCCTATAACTTCATGTTAATTAATTATCTGTATTTTATTTTTTGCACTTTATTTTTCTGTAATTCTATTGCATGCTCTTTAAATTTTCATGATTAATTAATTAGCTGCTCTTTAATTTTTATGCTAATTAATTCCTGTAATTTTATTTCTGCATTTCTTCCTGTATTTATTACCTGCATTTTAATTCCTGCTTTAGTTTTACTTTCGGGTTAGCCTTGTTGGACCCGTGCAACCCGATCCATTGGACCCGGCCCAACTCCCACCTACCACCACCTTTTATTTAAAGCCACCCTCTCCCTTCTCTCTCCTCATTTACTTTACTTCTCACCATTACTCCTCTTCTTCTTCTTCATTACCCTCTCCACCTACCAAACCGTAGGCAAGTACAACTTGCTCCACATGAGAACCCATGTTTTTGTAGTTCATTTTTATTCCTTGCGAGATCCTAAGAAAGTTTAGAACTTGGCATTTTTCATTTCGAAGTCTTAATCTTTGTAGATCTAGAAATTAGTTATTTTCGGAGTTTGGTGGTTTTGATCTATCAAACTTCTTTGTTTGCAAGTTTTGATGGTTCCATGTTGTAGAAAAGTTTGTTCTACCCAACTTTGACCTTTGGAAAGTTGGATTTGGACTTGTTCTGACCAAGTTATGGACTTTTGAAGCTTTGGGGTACAACTATGGAGTTCTTGCTGTTTGGAGAAGACAGTGAGCAGTGTATGCTAGCTTTTTAGCTGCGTCACTGAGCTGTGCGCGCTCTTTAGCGCAGCATGGAGTCCATACGCTACCTTTTTAGAAAGCGTGTGTCTTGCATACGCTACCTTTTGGAAGCGTGTGTCGTATGGAGTTCATACGCTACCTTTTAGGAGCGTATGACTTGCATACGCTGACTTGGATGGTCAGGAGTCGTATGGAGTTCATACGCACCTTTTAGGAGCGTATGACTTGCATACGCTGACTTGGATGGTCAGGAGTATGGAGTTCATACGCTACCTTTTAGGAGCGTATGACTTGCATACGCTGACTTGGATAGTAAGGAGTCGTATGGAGTTCATACGCTGCCTTTTGGAAGCGTATGACTTCCATACGCTAGCTTGGCTTGAGCGTAGCTTGACCTGGGCGTACGCTGGCTTGAGCGTAGCTTGACCTGAGCGTACGCTGGCATGAACGTAGGCTGACATGAGAGTAGCCTGCTTACCCTGGATTTTCTATAGCCCTGTATATTGATATCTTATTAGATGTTTAACGTCCATTTTATATCCTTACGCCTTTTTGCATAAACCTGATATAATCATGATATGTTGATATTTCTGTTAATTATAGATTGTTACGTGGGATGTACCATGTGTCATGAATTGAGTTATAGATACCCGGATTGACTAGAATTAAACCCTGAGAGTTGTAGACTCGACCCCACTGAATGCTAGTTGACTTTCATTCCTTGCCACCATTGATAATGATTGGGATCTTGACTAAATTGATCATGCGTTCCTAATTGGAACTAAGAGACTGGCTAGTCGTCTTATTGAATGAAATGAATGAGACACGTTCATGTTATGAACTATTGTACTCGACTGGCTGATCCCGAATATTGACATACATGCACATGCAGGCTTCAATCTATTTATTTATTTGGTTATTTTTCTACAAAAGAAGCATGTGTACTTTATGGTCAAGGCATGATTACCGTGGATAGATTTGATTGTTGCATTACGCTATGTAAGACCTGCAACCTAACCGTATGGTATCGTTGTAGAGTTGTGCATATCGTACCCCGTACGAAAGTACTCATTTGAATGACCATGATCCACGGCATAGGATTTTACTCAATGTAGAGACTATTAAGTTAAATAAAATAATGATTGCATGGAGAGAATAGATTCCCGAATTCTTACATGGCAGCCCCCTTGGGACGAGTAGTACCCGACGGGCCGGCTGGTTCCCACAGATACTGTAAATCTGCCACACGGGCAGGGAACAGTATCTGCTTTTATTATTATTGATATTGTATATTGACGAGCATCCTGCTAGGACTCGTCTAATTCATGCATGGGCCAATTGATTGACTGGATAGACTAGCCTTGCTTGCACATAGTAAGAACTGAGGAATCCCTAATTGCATTATTCCAGGATAACTTGGAACTCATAATAGCAAGCCGTAGGAGTTGATTGGCCGTTCAAGATGATTTGTTTGTGTACTGTACTCTGTTACCTAAGGGATGATCAGAATGTCAGGACATGACGGGCCAACTTCTGTCCTTGTTTGGTTGGGAGGTTGGTTCGAAGTGTCTTGATGTGATGTGAGTTCTAGTAGCAAGCAGAGATATATTATTATATCTCTTACTTACTGGTTTTAGTTCTCATGTCGTGCTCCCTGTTTGCAAAAACAAAAGTATGATCTTTATTTCACAAACTTTGTAAAGAATATTACAAGAATTCTGGGAAAGTACAACTATAGGAATCCGATCTCGATGACGATCGCTTTATCCCTTGGACGATGTGAACTTTGAAGACTTGAATCTCTGAAGAACGCAGCAGCACTTGGACGAAAACTGATCTCTCTTGATTGTGTTCGTGATGTGTTGAATGGAAACGAAACTCTATTTATAGAGTTCTGAAATAACTGTTTTGGGCAGTTATTCTGGAGAGCGCCTGGTTGAAGTGCGCCTGTTTGAGCACGTATGACAAACTGCGCCTGTTTTGAGCACGTATGACAAACTGCGCTGTTTTCACTCCATTATCACGAACGTGTACCAACTGCTCTAGACACGTGGCATTATTTGATTGACATGCGCTTGGTCGTGTACAGTTAGTGGGACACGTGTTGGACATGTAGAGTGGTAGTTAGACGTTGAATTAGTCAAAGTGCGCCTGTTTCAGGGACACGTGGTAAGCTCTGAATTGATGTTGTTTTGAACTGCGCCTTCTTCGTAGGCGCAATCTGCAAAGTGTGCTGAGTTGGATAGAAATAGGCACAATCTGCGAAGTGTGCTTGATATAGTCAAAAATAGGCGCAGTCTGTTGATAGCGCCTAGTTCTTTGATGTAGGCACGGTCTGTTTAGACAGCTGTCATATCTTTCTCGAATGCTGTGTTGTCAGAGTAATGATAAGATATCTCTTCGATTTCCGTGCTATCAGATAATGATGATTATGTGATCTACGCGCGGTTTGAGAAGCGCGCCTCTCTGAGTACTGAATAGGCACTATTTGAGTTTGATTGAGAAATGGGCGCCATTTGAGTTAAAAGTAGGCGCTGTTTGTTGTTGACTGAAAACTAGGCACAGTCTGCCCTGTTGACGGAAAACTAGGCACAGTCTGCCCTGTTGACGGAAAACTAGGCGCAGTCTGCCCAGATTCATGAATTAGGCGCAGTTTGGCTAGCTGGCTGAAAACTAGGCACAGTCTGCCCTGTTGACGGAAAACTAGGCACAGTCTGCCCAGATTCATGAATTAGGCGCAGTTTGGCTAGCTGGCTGAAAACTAGGCACAGTCTGCCCTGTTGACGGAAAACTAGGCACAGTCTGCCCTGTTGACGGAAAACTAGGCGCAGTCTGCCCAGATTCATGAATTAGGCGCAGTTTGGCTAGCTGGCTGAAAACTAGGCACAGTCTGCCCTGTTGACGGAAAACTAGGCACTGTCTGCCCAGATGAATTAGGCGCAGTTTGGCTAGCTGGCTGAAAACTAGGCGCAGTTGATTTTTTTTTTTTTTTTCGACCTACAAGACCCCCTTCAAAGTTTTCGAAAGTTGATTTTATTCAAAATTTCGAAATACTTTGAATTTGAAAATCAAATCAAGTTGCGCATAGGCTAAGCTATCTGCGCGATCTGGAAGGATTAGCCTCACGTTTCAGACATTTAATGAATATCCAAATGATGAATCTTCATTTTTCAAGACTGATTGAATTCAATTCTTTATGGAGGAATATGAACCACCGGATGATGTGAGGAACGGGATAAACCGTCAGATGATGAAGATGAACGGTATAAACCGTCAAATGGTGGATGAACGGGATGAACCGTCAAATGATGATAATGAACGGGATGAACCGTCAGATGATGAAGATGAACGGTATAAACCGTCAAATGATGATGATGAACGGATGAACCGTTAAATGGATGTGATGAACGGGATGAACGTCTAATGAATGTGATGAACGGGATAAACCGTCAAATGAATGTGATGAACGGGATGAACCGTCAGATGTATGTGATGAACGGGATGAACCGTCAAATGATAATGATGAACGGGATGAACCGTTAAATGGATGTGATGAAGGGATAAACCGTCAATGAATGATGAACGGAATGAACCGTCAAATGATAATGATGAACGGGATGAACCATCAGATGTATGTGATGAACAGGATGAACCGTCAAATGAATGTGATGAATGGAATAAACCGTCAGATGTATGATGATGAACGGTATAAACCGTCAAGGATGATGATGAACGGGATGAACCGTCAAATGATAATGATGAACGGAATGAACCGTCAAATGATAATGATGAACGGGATGAACCGTCAAATGAATGTGATGAACGGGATGAACCGTCAAATGTATGATAATGAACGGTATAAACCGTCAAATGATGATGATGAACGGGATGAACCGTCAAATGATAATGAGGAATGAACCGTCAAATGATAATGACGGGATGAACCGTCAAATGAATGTGATGAACGGGATGAACGTCAAATGAATGATGAACGGAATGAACCGTCAAATGATAATGATGAACGGAATGAACCGTCAGATGTATGTGATGAACGGGATGAACCGTCAAATGAATGTGATGAACGGAATGAACCGTCAAATGAATGTGATGAACGGATGATGAACCGTCAGATGTATGATGATGAACGGTATAAACCGTCAAATGATGATGATGAACGGAATGAACCGTCAGATGTATGATGATGAACGGTATAAACCGTCAAATGTATGATGATGAATCATCAAAATGTCTGCTGGGGATTGAATGAACGGTTGTATGTCAAACTTTCAAAAATCTGCCCAGCAAGATCTCTTCTTCGGTTAATGGTTCAAGAGAAACCATATTGCAGCTTTTAAACTTGCATTTGGAATTTTCTTTTGCTTGGATAAAGAAGAGGCGGAGGCTTCAAAATCTGAGACCAGATCTGGATGAATCCACAAGATTTCCCCTTTAGAAGTAGTCAAGGGGAAAAGTCCTTCATGTCGGGGGAGGAGAAGGTTCACGAACTCCAGAGTAGTCCGAGGAATGGGAACTACGCCTTCTTCACCTGCAGAGGTGTGAAGTCACCGAACTGAACAGAGACGACATTAGCCGTCACCGTCTTTTCGTCCTGTTCGAGAGTTACTGCTCCAGATTTGATCATCTCTTGTATTTTTCCTTTAGCACATAGCATGCTCGAGTAGGATGTCCGATGAATCTGTGGTAAACACATACTTAGGATGATCAGTCTTGCCAACCTCTTCCGGCCTTTTGGGGTCGGGCAATTGAAGTTTGTTGCTTTTGGTAAGACAGTCGAAGATCCCCATGATATCATCCTCATCAAAGGAATATTCCTCCTTGGGACGCTGCGGTCTCTGGGGTTGCTGAGACGAAGTAGGAGCAGGTTGAGAAACGTTGACAGCTAACACTTCTTTGCTTCTCAAGTCAATGGCCAAAGTTTCCTTAGGAGCAGAGGTATCTTTGCCTTTTCTATTATTATTCTGGCGATTGTTGTTGTTGCCAGAATTTGAATTTTGATCATCTTGGTCGGGATTCATGTGAACCCCCAATGTCTTGAACTTTTCGGCGCTGAGTTCTGCTGCCTTAGCATTGATTATGAAAGAAGGCCAATCCTGGAACTGAGTAGCCCCTGTCCACATACTAACAATTGGCAAGAGATTATTCTTGCAAGTGTCAATGGTGACAGCAGATGGGGTCCCCATTGGCATCTTGAGAGCTTCGTGACGAAACCTCTCAATAAATTGCTCAACAGGCTCATTATTTCTTTGCTTGATTTTAATGAGGGCTGACATAGTCATGTCGTTGACACCTTCATAAATCGTTCAAGGAATATCTGCTTGAAGCCTGCAAATGAAGTGATGGACCCGTCTGGTAGACTTCGGTACCAGTCATAAGCAGCGCCAGTTAAGCAACTGACGAATACCCGAGTAAGAAGGGCATCATTAGGCTGAAGAGGATCAGTCATCAATTCAAAATGATTAATATACTGATTGGGAGATGAAGTGCCATCGAACTGCATAATGGTGGGGAATTTGTATTTTGGTGGAAACTGCATTTTCTTCCATTCGGCGGGATAGGGTTGTTTAATGCCCAACCGTTGTAAGCCTTCCTTTTGTGTATAGGCTTCAAATTGATTCCGTAATTGTTCAACAACATCATTAGCGTTCCCTGAAGATTGAGGATTACTAGATTGATTGGTGATGGCCGGAGGAGGAACTGTATGGTAAGCATCACCCCCAGCACCAGTTTGGCTAAGAGTAACCTGAGCTGGTACTGTGATGTTTGGAAGAGGTGGTACCCCCCAGACCAGGATTCTGAGGAGTGGAAGAAATCAATGGTTCAGGAGTTATGACCGGTGGAGTGTGCTGAGCCATAATAACATCATGCATTTTAGTCATCATTTCAGCCATAGTCTTCAGTTGTTCTTCTAGTGCAATAATCCTTTGATTCTGATTGTTAGAACCAGAAGCATCTTGTTCTTCAATGACGTATGCTGTCACTTCTCGTGCCGTGACAGATGACACAGTTTGTTCAGAGCTATCACTGTCGACAGCAAAGTCCGAATTACCCCTATCACGAGAAGTAGACCGATCACTGTAAGGAAGATTCCTTTGACTGATTGTTTCTCGGCTTCGAGATCGAGTATGCTGGTAAACACCATCATCTGATTCTCTAAGTCGGTCAAGATAGTGCTGGCTAGGTCTCCGGGTCTTTCCGTGCTTGCATTTTCTACCCCCAGAATCTCTGGAAGTCATGTTGACAGAGGCAAACATTACCTCTTCTTCATCATCACTCTTTTGATCAATAGAAGGGAAAGTCAGACGCTCGAAGACAGAACGTTTGGTTGTTTGGCAACAACATTTGATAACCACTTCGTGAGGATGATTGCAATGATGAACTTGTGATTGTTTGGGAGAACTGGGGGTGATATTCCGTTTCTGCCTGAGATGATCCCGAAGATCAGAGACAACGGGATGAGAAGAAGTAGCAGGGATATACTCATAGATGACATTTGGAACATGATTCTGATTTCGTAAACATTCGATTCCATGAGTATAAAGAGAGGTACTCATCTGATTGGCATAATTGTCAGGATTCCTTACCTCAAAAGGTTGATACTGAGGCAAGTTGATCTTAGCATGCTTACGTTTTACAGAGGTAGGTTTTGATTGGGGTTTTCTATTAAGATATGCCCGTAAATCATTTAAACCGCCCCTGGGAACCTCAGTTTGTGAAACTTGTAATTTGCCTTGTTCGGATCGTGAAATCCGCAAATTAGGCAATTCCTGAATATTTGCCTTGGGAGTAGGTAAAATACCTCTCTGATTAGTACAAGAACCCTTGTAAAAAGAAGTTTTTGTACTAATAGGTGCAGAGGCACTATCAGTTGGATCCTCCTCGATAAGAATCGAAGAAGACTTGGAAAAGACCAGAGGACCTTTCCCATTGTTTTGAGATGAAGGGATAGCTAAAGAGCATTTCCCTCTGTTATCTTTCAAGTTTGAGCTTGGGAAGATTGGGAGAAGACCAAGGGGCCTTTTCCTTTTGATAGAATCGAAGAAGGAGCAGCCAAAGGACTGTCCTCAGCAAACTGCGCCTGAGCAGTTTGGGGTTTCTGGATTCTGGAGTGATCCGGAGTAGACTGCGTCTGAGCAGCAGCAGAAGATTTGGCTTGTGCTAATTTGGCACAAACTATGCCAGAAGAAGGTTTGGTGGCAGACTGCGCCTGAGTAGACTGTGCCTGTTTAGTCAGGGCAGCAGATGTATTGGATTGAGCCTTGGCAGCAGCAGAAGATTTGACTTGTGCCAATTTGGCACAAACTGTGCCAGAAGAAGGTTTGGTGGCAGACTGCGCCTGTTTCTCTAAGGAGAGAACGGACCGCGCCTGATTGTGAGGCAGAGATTGTGCTGTTTTGGCATGAACTGTGCCAAAAGATGGTTTGACAGCAGACTGCGCCTGTTTCTCTAAGGAGAGAACGGACCGCGCCTGATTGTGAGGCAGAGATTGTGCTGTTTTGGCATGAACTGTGCCAAAAGATGGTTTGACAGCAGACTGCGCCTGTTTTCCTAAGGAGAGAACAGACTACGCCTGATTGTGAGGCAGAGATTGTGCTGTTTTGGCATGAACTGTGCCAAAAGATGGTTTGACAGCAGACTGCGCCTGTTTCCCTAAGGAGAGAACAGACTGCGCCTGATTGTGAGGCAGAGATTGTGCTGTTTTGGCATGAACTGTGCCAAAAGATGGTTTAACAGCAGACTGCGCCTGTTTCCCTAAGGAGAGAACAGACTGCGCCTGATTACCAGAGATAGACACTGGTGTCTTAGAAACAGCAGGTTGTGCCGAGGAAGTGGCAGCGTTCTTCATTAGAGAAGTAGCAGAGTTCTTGGGAGCCCACACTGAGCGAGTCTTGCTCTTGACGGAAGTCGTAGTGCGGCGAGGAGTGCTTTGTGCATTAATCATTGCTTCGTAGGCCGTTTGGTCAACTTTTACGACCAAAGTCTTCTGCGTCGAGCCGATAGACGCCGTGTCACATTGAGTTGTCACCTCTTCATCGGAGGAAAAGGCAATCCCCAGCAGAGTTGCCATTTTGTTTGCAAAAACAAAGGTATGATCTTTATTTCACAAACTTTGTAAAGAATATTACAAGAATTCTGGGAAAGTACAACTATAGGAATCCGATCTCGATGACGATCGCTTTATCCCTTGGACGATGTGAACTTTGAAGACTTGAATCTCTGAAGAACGCAGCAGCACTTGGACGAAAACTCTGATCTCTCTTGATTGTGTTCGTGATGTGTTGAATGGAAACGAAACTCTATTTATAGAGTTCTGAAATAACTGTTTTGGGCAGTTATTCTGGAGAGCGCCTGGTTGAAGTGCGCCTGTTTTGAGCACGTATGACAAACTGCGCCTGTTTTGAGCACGTATGACAAACTGCGCCTATTTTCACTCCATTATCACGAACGTGCACCAACTGCTCTAGACACGTGGCATTATTTGATTGACATGCGCTTGGTCGTGTACAGTTAGTGGGACACGTGTTGGACATGTAGAGTGGTAGTTAGACGTTGAATTAGTCAAAGTGCGCCTGTTTCAGGGACACGTGGTAAGCTCTGAATTGATGTTGTTTTGAACTGCGCCTTCTTCGTAGGCGCAATCTGCAAAGTGTGCTGAGTTTGGATAGAAATAGGCGCAATCTGCGAAGTGTGCTTGATATAGTCAAAAATAGGCGCAGTCTGTTGATAGCGCCTAGTTCTTTGATGTAGGCACGGTCTGTTTAGACAGCTGTCATATCTTTCTCGAATGCTGTGTTGTCAGAGTAATGATAAGATATCTCTTCGATTTCCGTGCTATCAGATAATGATGATTATGTGATCTACGCGCGGTTTGAGAAGCGCGCCTCTCTGAGTACTGAATAGGCACTATTTGAGTTTGATTGAGAAATGGGCGCCATTTGAGTTAAAAGTAGGCGCTGTTTGTTGTTGACTGAAAACTAGGCATAGTCTGCCCTGTTGACGGAAAACTAGGCGCAGTCTGCCCAGATTCATGAATTAGGCGCAGTTTGGCTAGCTGGCTGAAAACTAGGCACAGTCTGCCCTGTTGACGGAAAACTAGGCACAGTCTGCCCAGATTCATGAATTAGGCACAGTTTGGCTAGCTGGCTGAAAACTAGGCACAGTCTGCCCTGTTGACGGAAAACTAGGCACAGTCTGCCCTGTTGACGGAAAACTAGGCGCAGTCTGCCCAGATTCATGAATTAGACGCAGTTTGGCTAGCTGGCTGAAAACTAGGCACAGTCTGCCCTGTTGACGGAAAACTAGGCACAGTCTGCCCAGATTCATGAATTAGGCGCAGTTTGGCTAGCTGGCTGAAAACTAGGCGCAGTTTGATTTTTTTTTTTTTTTTTCGACCTACACTCCCTTGTGGTACTTGCTATTAGAGGTCTAACCTCTCTGGTTTTGCATGGCCAGATTTAGAGCCAGTTCCCGAGGACTCAGCGTACTTCCACCTCCAGGATGGTCAATACTAGAGGAATGATCGCAGGAGGCCTCGAGTGGGTTCCTTAACTTCACCACTCGTTTTGTTATCTACTTTATACCTTGCCGTTTGGCACCGACATGTTAGTCGGATTGTCTTGTACTTACTTTTGTATAATTGTAATTAAGTCAGACTGCAGCTGATAACAATTGTGTACGCTTGCTATATCATCTGGCTATGTTTTGTAAAGCCAGATCTCAAGAACATTTTAACTGAGCATTTGGGACGCCTTACTGCTTTACCTTACATGTTCTATATTTTTGTTTCTTGTTTGAATGATTGAGACAATAGATGTGTAATGACCATAGTAAGACTTTTATGTAGTATGCACCCCCTCATCTGGTTAGACAGCATTGATCGTATTATACGGTATTCATCTACCCGTAATACGTAGCTGGCTGAGTCACTCCCCCGCTCTCCAGTATTCTGGTTCTGGGGCGTGACAAGGTTTTAGTGGTGGCCCATGCAGGTCTGATTTCAGACTTGTGGGATGTTTTGATTTATAGGATGTCTCAATCACACATGTTTTCCCTTGATCTCCTGGTTCGTTATTCTCAACTCTCGCTTGACATTCCGGTATCTTTTGACTTCATTGATCCTTCATGTCCGGTCGTTTGATTGTTCTCTTGTCCCTTTTCTTAGGGGCACTTCGTCCGCATCGGTCAGAGCTGGACAGCAACAACAAGAGCAACATGGACAACCTGACCCTGTTGGTCAGCAACAAGGGCCAGTCTCACCTCAGGAGGCTACCCAGGAAGAAGTGATAGTAGAACCAGCAGCTGGATCGCAGTATCCGGATGTTCCACCACCACCAACAGTTCCACCTACTCCTGTGGAAGTGGACACACCAGCCCATCTGGAGATCATGAGAGGAATGATAGCTGCTCAGCAACATCAGATGTTGGCCCAGCAGCACATGCACACTCAGCTACAAGAGCAGAATGTGTTGCTCAACCAAGGATTGCAGACGGCTTTGGAAAGAGGAGTGAGGACTGATTCAGGAGCATCAGCCAGGTTTTGCAAGTACAACCCCCGCCGTTTCGAGGGCACGGAGGATGCTATTTCAGCAGATGCATGGCTTAAGGATATTGAGGCTATTCTGACAGCAGCTAAGGTGCCGGCAGAAGAACGTGTGGATCTAGTGAAGTTGTTACTTCAGGATCTCGCACGTGATTGGTGGGAATCAGAGGAAGTAGGCATCAGACGTCCTGTTGCTTGGGACGATTTTACTGCAAGGTTCAAGACGAAGTACTATGGAGTTGTGGCACAGTTTGAGCTACAACAGAAGTTTATCAGCCTCAGACAGGCTGGCAAGACGGTAGATGCTTATGCAGCGGAGTTCTGCAGATTGAGTAGGTTTGCCCCAGAGATGGTAGCAACGGAACGCCAGAGGGCGATGAGGTTCTAGCAAGGGTTTCATCTTGAGCTCTTACAATTGATAGAGGGGCACAATTACTAGACTTTTGATGAGATATTGACGGCGACTCGAAGGCATGAGATCACCATTTAGAGGCTTGCGGCAAGGACTGGGGGTCAGAAGAGATCCCACAGTCAGATTGAAGGAGGAGGGGGAGCAGCGCCCCGAACAACAGTACCATCCCCTGGCATTCGTATCCACGATGTGGCGATGCGAGGGCCAGCACCACCACCCAGGCAGCAGCAACAGCAACAGAGGAAGAACCAGCAACCCCCGGCGGGCTGCACTTATTGTGGGAAGATGGGGCACACTAGAGATGTGTGTCGGACATTGAATGGATTGTATCTGATATGTGGAAACCCAGATCATCGGGTTACCACATGTCCCATGAATTCGAGGTCAGGAGGACCAGGGCAGCAGTTTTCTGCCCTGCCAGCACCAGGGGCAGGGCAGTATCGAGGACCAGCATTGGCAGTGAGGCTGTTGGTGCAGCGTCCGTTAGTATCACAGGCTCAGATGTTTCGGCAGCAGGGGCCGCCGATGCAGCAACACCAGCATAGACCACCCCAGCATCATCAAGGCAGGGGCCAGCAGCAGCACCAGGCTAGGCCACAGCATGGGAACCAGCAAGGAGGTCGAGGGCAGGCATTCACACTGTCCTTGGAAGAGGCATTGGCATCGAAAGATGTTGTGGCAGGTAACATTCTCGTCGCCTCATATCCCGCAGTAGCATTGTTTGATTCGGGAGCATCCCATTCATTTATATCTGCACAACTTGCGACACGACTAGGAGTGGAGTTCGAGGCATTGCCAGGGAGGTTGAATATACTCACTGGTAATGGGCTCGTGGGAGTTAGTAGAGTTAGTTTAGCATATAGTGTTGTAGTGTGCGAGCATCCTTTACCCGCCCGGTTGATAGAATTTCCTGTTGGAAATTTCGACGTTATCTTAGGCATGGACTGGCTGAAAGACAGTCATGCGACAATAGATTGTCGTAGTGGAAGTGTATCTTTTGATATTCCAGGCATGGAGAGGTTCACCTTGGTCAAGTCAGAGGCAACTCAGCAAGAGCAGGGAGTAGTAACAGCAATGGAAGAAGTTCAGATTCCGAAGGTAGTTGAAAAATTTTTAGACGTATTTCCCGAAGAACTTCCAGGTCTACCACCGGTTAGAGATATTGAGTTCAGCATAGAATTGGCACCTGGAACTAAACCAATATCAGATCGGGTTTACAGAATGGCGGATTCGGAGCAGGCCAAGGTGTATCAGCACATAGAGGAATTGAAGGAGAAGAAGTTCATCCAAGCTAGCATATCACCATGGGCAGCACCAGTGGTACTTGTGGGGAAGAAGGATGGATCATCCAGATTATGCATCGATTACAGGAAGCTTAACGCGGTAACAGTAAAGAACAAGTACCCACTACCCAGGATCGACGACTTATTTGATCAGTTGAGCAGGGCCAGAGTCTTCTCCAAGATAGATCTTCGTTCAGGGTACCATCAGGTGAGGGTTCGAAAGGAAGACATCCCCAAGACAGCATTCAGGTCGAAGTATGGGCATTATGAATTCTTAGTAATGCCGTTTGGATTGACCAATGCTCCAGCTATATTCATGGATTTGATGAACCGCATCTTTATGCCATACTTAGATCAGTTTGTCGTTGTCTTTCTTGACGACATACTTGTATATTCTGCTAGTGAAGAGGAGCATGAAGACCACCTCAGGAAAGTGTTGCAGGTTTTAAAAGAGAACCAGTTGTATGCCAAGCTCAGCAAGTGTGAGTTCTGGACGGATCATATTTTATTTCTGGGTCACATCATATCAGGAGCTGGAGTAGCAGTGGATCCCAAGAAGGTAGAAGCAGTGGAGAGTTGGCCAGTACCCAAGACCGTAGCTGATGTACGGAGTCTCTTGGGATTAGCAGGATATTACAGAAGATTTATGTCAGATTTTGCAAGACTTTCAGCACCCATGACCCGCTTGACACGGAAGGATGTACCATTCGTCTGGTCGGCAGAATGCGAGGCATCATTTGAGAACCTAAAGCAGAAGTTGATATCAGTGCCTATCCTTACATTGCCAGTTGGGCCCGGAGGTTTTACAGTATATTGTGATGCGTCAGGTAAAGGACTTGGATGTGTCCTTATGCAGCATGGGAAGGTGATAGCGTATGCATCTAGGCAGCTTCGAGACCACGAGAAGAATTACCCAACTCATGATTTGGAGTTAGCAGCAGTAGTGTTTGCTTTGAAGCTTTGGAGGCATTACTTATATGGCGATCGAGTAGACATGTACACAGACCATAAAAGTCTGAAGTACATCTTTACTCAGAAGGAGCTGAACATGAGGCAGAGAAGATGGTTAGAGCTGATCAAGGATTATGACGTGGAGCTTCAGTATCATCCAGGCAAGGCTAATGTGGTAGCAGACGCTCTTAGCAGAAGAGGTGGCGCATTTATGTTGACAACACAGAAGCACATCTTAGAAGACCTTCAGGAGATGGGCATCAAAATTATACTTCCTAGTGATGTAGGAATTCTGGCGAGTCTACAAGTTCAATCCGACTTGGTAGGTAGGATCAAGGCAGCTCAGGCACAGGACCCAAGGATTCAGAAGCTTAGGACAGAATGTGAGTCAGGACTCAGAAAGGAGATAAGAATTCATGAAAATAGTACACTTAGGTTTGGATCACGTATATGTGTACCTAGTGGAGATATCAGACAGGAAGTTATGACAGAAGCTCACAGTTTTCAGTATTCTATACATCCTGGAGGGACCAAGATGTACCAAGATATCAAGCAGCACTTCTGGTGGAACGGAATGAAGAGGGAGATAGCTAGGTTTGTTTCCCGTTGCTTGATATGTCAGCAAGTAAAGGCAGAACAGCAGAGGCCAGCTGGATTATTGCAACCACTTCCTATTCTAGAATGGAAATGGGAGCATATCACAATGGACTTCGTGACCGGTTTACCGAGATCACCAAGTGGTAAGGACGCTATTTGGGTGATAGTGGACCGACTTACGAAGGTAGCACATTTTCTTCCTTTCAGAGTAGGGCAATCTACAGAAAAGTTGGCAGAGTTGTACATGCAGCAGATAGTCAGGCAGCATGGAGTCCCTGTCAGTATTGTGTCAGACAGAGATACCCGTTTCACATCGCATTTCTGGAAGAGCTTGCATCATAGTCTGGGTACCAAATTAAAATTTAGCACGACTTACCATCCACAGACGGACGGGCAATCAGAAAGGACGATTCAGACTTTAGAAGACATGTTGCGAGCTTGCACTCTAGATTTTGGAGGGTCTTGGGAGAGTCACCTTCACTTGGTCGAGTTCTCATACAACAACAGTTATCAAGCCAGTATCCAGATGGCGCCATTTGAGGCACTATATGGTAAGAAGTGTAGATCGCCACTAGCATGGGATGATATCGGGGAAAGGAAGATGCTAGGCCCAGAAATGATTATCCAGACGGTTGAAGTGATTAAGGGAATTAGAGAACGACTTCGTGTTGCGCAGGATCGGCATCGTCATTGGGCGGACCAGCATCGTAGGCCGTTAAAGTTCTCTGTTGGGGACCACGTATTCTTGCGGATCTCACCTACTCGTGGGGTCATTAGATTTGGTGTTCGCGGGAAACTGAGTCCGCGGTACGTGGGCCCATTTGTTATTCTTGATCGGATAGGCGATGTTGCTTATCGTTTATCACTCCCACCTTCGTTACGAGAGGTGCATGATGTATTTCATGTATCTCAATTACGTAGGTATGTATCGGACCCAAGCCATATCCTCGATCACTCTGAGCTGGTTGTTGGTACCAACCTGTCTTACGAGGAACAGCCTGTGTCCATTTTGGACCGAAGAGAGAAGATACTCAAGAACCGAACAATTAGTCTTGTCCGTGTTGCTTGGGGTCATCACTCCTTGGGAGAGTCAACGTGGGAACGTGAGGATGATATCCGATCACGGTATCCACACCTGTTTGACTCACAAGGTATATCTTTTTCTGTGTACCTTGATTGTCTTGATTTCTCATGCTTATCACCTTATAGGTAAAATTACTTGATATCGTAGATTGATGGATTTACATATATGTTACTTGCTATGGACATTGTAAAATGATTGCTTTATTGAATTGCTTGTACTTAGATTAGTTTAGCCCCGATATTTCTATCTTACTTGAATTTGAAATTTCGAGGACGGAATTTTTTCAAGGAGGGTAGAGATGTCACTCTCCGTTCCCGGAATGCGTATTCTAATACGTATATTGCCTGAATGTATTTATTTAGTATTTATCATGTAGTATCCTGTATTTAAATTCCTATAACTTCATGTTAATTAATTATCTGTATTTTATTTTCTGCACTTTATTTTTCTGCAATTCTATTGCCTGCTCTTTAAATTTTCATGATTAATTAATTAGCTGCTCTTTAATTTTCATGCTAATTAATTCCTGCAATTTTATTTTTGCATTTCTTTCTGTACTTTTATTACCTGCATTTTAATTCCTGCTTTAGTTTTACTTTCGGGTTAGCCTTGTTGGACCCGTGCAACCCGACCCATTGGACCCATAGGACCCGGCCCAACTCCCACCTACCACCACCTTTTATTTAAAGCCACCCTCTCCCTTCTCTCTCCTCATTTACTTTACTTCTCACCATTACTCCTCTTCTTCTTCTTCATTACCCTCTCCACCTACCAAACCGTAGGCAAGTACAACTTGCTCCACATAAGAACCCATATTTTTGTAGTTCATTTTTATTCCTCGCAAGATCCTAAGAAAGTTTAGAACTTGGCATTTTTCATTTCGAAGTCTTAATCTTTGTAGATCTAGAAATTAGTTATTTTCGGAGTTTGGTGGTTTTGATCTATCAAACTTCTTTGTTTGCAAGTTTTGATGGTTCCATGTTGTAGAGAAGTTTGTTCTACCCAACTTTGACCTTTGGAAAGTTGGATTTAGACTTGTTCTGACCAAGTTATGGACTTTTGAAGCTTTGGGGTACAACTATGGAGTTCTTGCTGTTTGGAGAAGACAGTGAGCAGTGTATGCTAGCTTTTTAGCTGCGTCACTGAGCTGTGCTTGCTTTTTAGCGCAGCATGGAGTCCATACACTACCTTTTTAGGAAGCGTGTGTCTTGTATACGCTACCTTTTGGAAGCGTGTGTCGTATGGAGTTCATACGCTACCTTTTAGGAGCGTATGACTTGCATACGCTGACTTGGATGGTTAGGAGTCGTATGGAGTTCATACGCTACCTTTTAGGAGCGTATGACTTGCATACGCTGACTTGGATGGTCAGGAGTCGTATGGAGTTCATACGCTACCTTTTAGGAGCGTATGACTTGCATACGCTGACTTGGATAGTAAGGAGTCGTATGGAGTTCATACGCTGCCTTTTGGAAGCGTATGACTTCCATACGCTAGCTTGGCTTGAGCGTAGCTTGACCTGGGCGTACGCTGGCTTGAGCGTAGCTTGACCTGAGCGTACGCTGGCATGAGCGTAGGCTGACATGAGAGTAGCCTGCTTACCCTGGATCTTCTATAGCCCTGTATATTGATATCTTATTAGATGTTTAACGTCCATTTTATATCCTTACGCCTTTTTGCATAAACCTGATATAATCATGATATGTTGATATTTCTGTTAATTATAGATTGTTACGTGGGATGTACCATGTGTCATGAATTGAGTTATAGATACCCGGATTGACTAGAATTAAACCCTGAGAGTTGTAGACTCGACCCCACTGAATGCTAGTTGACTTTCATGCCTTGCCACCATTGATAATGATTGTGATCTTGACTAAATTGATCATGCGTTCCTAATTGGAACTAAGAGACTGGCTAGTCGTCTTATTAAATGAAATGAATAAGACACGTTCATGTTATGAACTATTATACTCGACTGGCTGATCCCGAATATTGACATACATGCACATGCAGGCTTCAATCTATTTATTTATTTATTTATTTAGTTATTTTTCTACAAAAAAAGCATGTGTACTTTACGGTCAAGGCATGATTACCATGGATAGATTTGATTGTTGCATTACGCTATGTAAGACCTGCAACCTAACCGCATTGGTATCGTTGTAGAGTTGTGCATATCGTATCCCGTACGAAAGTACTCATTTGAATGACCATGATCCATGGCATGAGATTTCACTCAACGTAGAGACTATTAAGTTAAATAAAATAATGATTGCATGGAGAGAATGGATTCCCGAATTCTTACATGGCAGCCCCCTTGGGACGAGTAGTACCCGACGGGCCGGCTGGTTTCCACAGATACTGTAAATCTGCCACACGGGCAGGGAACAGTATCTGCTTTTATTATTATTGTATATTGTATATTGACGAGCGTCCTGCTAGGACTCGTCTAATTCATGCATGGGCCAATTGATTGACTGGATAGACTAGCCTTACTTGCACATAGTAAGAACTGAGGAATCCCTAATTGTATTATTCCAGGATAACTTGGGACTCATAATAGCATGCCGTAGGAGTTGATTGGCCGTTCAAGATGATTTGTTTGTGCACTGTACTCTGTTACCTAACTGGGATGATCAGAATGTCAGGACATGACGGGCCAACTTCTGTCCTTGTTTGGTTGGGAGGTTGGTTCGAAGTGTCTTGATGTGATGTGAGTTCTAGTAGCAAGCAGAGATCTATTATTATATTCTCTTACTTACTGGTTTTAGTTCTCATATCGTGCTCCCTTGTGGTACTTGCTATTAGAGGTCTAACCTCTCTGGTTTTGCATGGCCAGATTTAGAGCCAGTTCCCGAGGACTCAGCGTACTTCTACCTCTAGGATGGTCAATACTAGAGGAATGATCGTAGGAGGCCTCGAGTGGGTTTCTTAACTTCACCACTCGTTTTGTTATCTACTTTATACCTTGCCGTTTGGCACCGACATGTTAGTCGGATTGTCTTGTACTTACTTTTGCATAATTGTAATTAAGTCAGACTGCAGTTCATAACAATTGTGTACGCTTGCTATATCATCTGGCTATATTTTGTAAAGCCAGATCTCAAGAACATTTTGACTGAGCATTTGGGACGTCTTACTGCTTTACCTTACATGTTCTATATTTCTGTTTCTTGTTTGAATGATTGAGACAATAGATGTGTAATGACCATAGTAAGACTTTTATGTAGTATGCACCCCCTCGTCTGGTTAGACAGCATTGATCGTATTATACGGTATTCATCTACCCGTAATACGTAGCTGGCTGAGTCACTCCCCCGCTCTCCAGTATTCTGGTTCTGGGGCGTGACAAAGGACCGGGGTTGTAACCCTTCTTTCAAACAGAACTTAGTCAAAATATGGTACGGTAAAAGCAGGTAGAGCATGTGAGAAATGAATCATAGCACGGTGAAAAGTACAGTAAGTAAAGCTGAACTGGAATATAAGATATAGCAATAATGTAAAATGTGATTTGAATTATTAGAGCGATATGTGATCTGCTAGGGAATCATGGTAGGGTTATCCACTTGGCCCGACAATCACATGAAAATCTGGAAAGGGTCATGCCGGCCAACCTGGATAACATGGACATGGAGTATCTGCTACACCCTACGTGAGGTGAGGGTGGCGCTAACAAAATAGTGACATGGGGCTTTGATCACATAACCCCTAATAATTCCCCCATCCCCGAATAGTATCACGGATTCGGACATAACACGTCATGACACGAGACTTAAAAGCAGGTGATCAGTCCACTCCCAAGTCCATATCTATACAAGTACAAGAACACAGAAATATCACATACTCATATACCAAGGGAGACAAGGAATAACATCTCATGACTGGATCCGACGTATACTAGTCCGTGAACCGTCGTGTCGGGAATTATGTAAAACACTACAACTGAATCGGATATAGTAGATATCAAGACAATGAAAACTATCAGTGAATGTACTCGCCTGTGGTCCTGAGCTGATAGGGTGAACAGACGCTCAGAGTGATCACAGACCTAAAATAAGATACTATGAGTCAAACAGGACTAAATACTGAAAAGGAAACTAATACAAGTCATGAATGCAAGTCTAAGTCAAAACTAGGTCAATCTAGGTCAAACTTGGTTATACTAGGCCATACTGGTTCATACTAGGTCATACTAGGTCACTGGAAGTCATTTCAAGTCAAACTAGGTCAATCGGGATCAACGGTTGACTTACAGTTGACTTTTGGTCAAAAAGTCAACTCTGGTCAACTCTGGTCAACTCTAGGTCAAACTAGTCTAATGTTGACTAACTGTTGACTTTCAGTCAACTGGTCAACTCTGGGTTGGTTTCGGTCAAATCGGGTCGCTTAAAGGTAGGGGTGTAAACGGGCCGGACGGACACGGACAGTCCACTGTCCTTGTTCGGTCCGAAAATGAAAATGAGTTCGGACGGACGGACACGGACAGTCCACTGTTCGAGTTCGGGCCGGACGGACACGGACAACCACTGTTCGTTAATTCAATCGGACGGTCCGCGGACAAATAAAATATATTACCAAAAGCTATTATTTTATCAAGATACCTTGATAGTTGGTAAAAAAATCAAGTTAAAAGAAAATACAATTGAAGGTTATAGAATACAACAAACAATAGTAAAAGGTTAACAAAAATGGAGACCGAACAACAAAAAATTAATACAAAATCAAAATAATATAACATAATTGATGTAAAACTAAAATGATTCTCCACTATCGGACGGTTCGCGGACAAATTCGGACCGGACATGGATATGACCGTGTCCGGGTCCGATTTTTAAACGGACCAAAAAAAATGTCCAAGTTCTGTTCGTTAATCAATCGGACGGTCCGCGGTCGAACCATTTATCGAGCCGGACACGTACGGACAACGGACTACTTTGTCCATTTTACACCCCTACTTAAAGGCTAAGTTTGACCTTCGGTTGACTTTTGGTCAAAACGGTCAACCGACGTCAAAACTAGTCTTAGAGTACCATATTTGATCATTACCAACCACGGAGATCAAGTTCTAACACCATCTTAGACTTCTAACACTAATATCCTATTTCTAGGCAAAACTAGCATTTACCCTTCCAAGGTAAATCCCGATACCTTGCCAAATACCAATGAAACCTTGCAAATACCCATGGCACTAGCCTAGGCTCCTTAGGGTAGCTAGATATCAACCTATCTAAGGCTTACCTACCAAGAAATTGGGGTATCCTAGTTATCTAGGTCATGTTAGGATACGGGGTATAGGTTTACCTTATTACCTATATTAACATATCATGAATTTACCCTTCTATTCTACCCAACACTCACTCACATATACACTCTCACAAATACCACACTCTTAGGCCCTCCTATAGGTTTTCCTACAAGTTTAGTTATAGGCTATCCTATAGGCTACCTTACACACTCACTCAACCCTCGAATACTTCTCACAATTACACACACACACACAACTAATATAGGGACTGATTTAATGGGTTTGTGGACTAAATTTGGGGGCCAACAAGAGGGCAAATCTGGACTGATTTGGGGTGAAGTTTATGGCTGAAATTGGGACTGATTTGGGGTGTTCTTGGACTGATTTTTAGTGGTTCAATAGGCTTGTGTATAAGGCTATAAGAGGGGTATAGGAGCTAATTGGTGGCAAGAGGGGGCTGATTATTGGCTGTAAAAAGGGGGGGACAGTAACATGGTTGCTGGCAGCAAGGGACAGCCACAATGGACTGCCCTGCTGCCAGGACAGTGAAGGGGGTTTAAGGGTGTTCCCTCCCCCCTCTCTTCCTACACTCACAATCCAAGTAATTAATCCCCTCACAAACTCTCCTCCACACTCAACCAAACACTTCACCTACACCACCATTCTCACAACCAAGCACCCCTTGGCCGAAACCTGGGAACACTTTCCCCTCACCAACACATCACACAACCACAACCATAAATATATATATACATCCATATATAAACCACACATATATATATATATATATATATATATATATATATATATATATATATATATATATATATATATATATATATATATATATATAACTAGATTGATATAAACTAATAGGCTTGAAACCACATGTATACCCACACCCCCATGGCCATGGCCGAAACCTACTGCTTCCATTCCCAAGCACCACATCACACAACAACACAAAATAGTCACCATATATATATATATATATATATATATATATATATATATATATATATATAGAATGATATATATATAACTATATATATATAAATACATATAGGAAAGAATATGATACATTAAGATACTCAAATGAACTCACTCTAAATCATGCAAAATCTGGAATATTAATGAGAACAACACAAAAACAATATTTAAACATTATCCATGAGTCCAAAAGGGGGTTTTTCCTATTGGGACACAAACCTACAAGTTGGACACTCCTAGAAATGTCCAAAGGACACAAAATGGTCTCTAGAGAGGGACACAACCATGGGACTCATCCTAATGGGTTTCCTAACCAATCTACATGAGAAGAGAAATAGATTGGAGAAGAAATCACCTTGGTTTGAAGAAGGAATCAATGGAAGCTTCAAAAGTGGATGGAGCCTTTGGGGAAGAAGAAGGAAAAGTGGATGAGAATGAAAGGAAAAGTGATTTTCTCTCTCCTCCCTATCCCTACTCTATGGCCAGCCACCTATGGCTAGTTTGTCCTATATGGATAATTACAAGTTTGCCCTCCAATGGTTAAAATAGCTAATAAATAGGAAAAGGTTAAACCGGGGGTAGTTTAGTCAAACCGAAACCACTAATCTCTAACTAAAATTAACCAAAATAATTAGTCTAGTCTCTAACCAAAATATCTAACATGTGGGCCATGGCTAACTAGTGTGTGGGCCTGCTAAGGTCAAAATACCCCGGGTCCCCGAAACAAGTCAAAACAAGTCGGAATGAGTTGAAATTCGAACCCGATTCAAATATCCCCAAAATAATACAATAAATAAATAATTTAAAAATAATTTTTAAAGTGGAAAATTACAAAAATACCCCTGTTTCTAGAAACTGGGGGTGACAAATCTATCCACCTTAAAAAATTTCGTCCTCGAAATTAAAACCAAACAATAGTAAAATTTCAAATTCACAAGTCATGGCTAAAATTGTAAAATAATTAAATTCTCAAAATCAAAATAGGAATTAAATGACTAAATTTATAAAATTTAGAATTACTCTCAAACATGAGTCTATCCACCTTAAAAGAATCAACCAAAAACTTAAAACGAAGCAAACACACAAAACAACCAAAATCATGTAATTTTCGATAATCGTACGCGTCTGTCCAATCATCATGATACCCAGAATCTCCGTCATACCAGTGAGCAAGGCTATGATAATCACAGAGTCCTCAACTACGGTACAAACCTCTAGAATCATGGTATTTAAAATTTTCGCATGCCGCTAGCTTGGCAGCAAAAATCTTAAATTCCCACGCCCTAGAAATACGTCCATAGTCCGACTATATGTCCCACTCTGCCTGCTAGCATGACCCTAGAGGATTCTAAAATCTCATAATCGAGGCGACCTAGCCCATACGACCTATCTCAAAATATCACATCACAAGAACAACTTTCATCAAACAGACAAGGAACAGATGGAATCGAAATTCAAGACAGTTTATAAGGAAGCAAATGCGGAATGAGATTGAAAGATTGGAACCTGCTATCTGCTCCGCCACTGCCTGAGTGGGCTCAATTGTCATGGCGAATGCATGCCCCTGCTGGCCTCCTTTAGCCTGCTACACTCCGTCCTGGTCTCTTCGGATTCCACTTGTGTGGCAATCCCTCAGCTGGTGGTCAGGCGCCCCACAGTACAAGCAGACACCCAATCTCTTCCTACAAACCTCTCGAGTGTGCCCTGACTTCCCGCAGAAGGTGCACTGTGTAGCTGGCCTCTGACCCCGATCCTGGTGCTGCTGGGCACGCGCCGGTGCCTGCTGGAACTGCATCTGAGGCTGCTGCTGCTGGAACTGCCTCTGCTGGGGATGTGGGCGCTTCGCTGGCCCCGCACTCGAACTGGCTCCCAAAGCATCACTGCTCCTCTTCGGCTTGAGGCCGAAGTCCTCCTCCGCAATCTGAGCCTCCATCAAGATCTGCTCAAATGTCGCGTCTCGTCGCCCAGATGTGCGAGTGCGCACTGCATGGATGAGACCCCTCCTGAACTTCCGGGCCTTGCACCCCTCATCCTGAATCAAACTGGGTGCAAACCTGCTCAGGCGGAAGAACTCTGCTGCATACTCGTCGACCGACGAGCTTCCCTGCTCCAGACTGGCAAACTGCCCTTCTAAAGCTGACACGGCTACGTCCGGGTAGAACTTCTCTTTAAAGAGTTTCCTGAAGTCCTCCCAAGACAATCCCCTCACTGACGCATGCGGATCCGTGCGGTACCACGTCAGCGCTATGTCGAAGAACTGGCTCGCTGCAGAAGTCACCCACAGAGCTCTCGGAACCTCTGCCAACTCCAGACTTCGCTGGACATCCTCTAGCCAGTCGTCCGCGTATAGGATACCCTCGGTACCCTTGAAATCTCGCGGGTTCATCTTCCGGAAGTCGAGATGCGTACCGGGCCTCCCCTGGCCCTGCTGCTGTGCTGGTGCTCCCTCAACTGTAGCCGGTGCACCTCTCTCCACTGCTGCCATAGCTAACTGGTGCGAGTTCTCCATCGTCTGTCTCAGCACCTCTGTCTGGCGCTGCTGCGTCTGCAACATCTGCTGCAGGAGGGCCATCATCCCCTGGGTGTCTGTCGGTAGCTGAGGCGGCAGTGGAAGAATGTCTGGAATGACCATGGACGGTCTCGCTGCTGGAGGTGGAAGACCTCCTGAAACCGTCGCTGCCGGTGCTCCCGCCGGTAGGGCAGGAACTGATGTGGCTGCTCCCTGAACTGCAGCTCCTCCAGCTGGAGGTGGAAGACCTCCGGGAACTGCCGCTGCTACTCCTGCCTGAAGGGCAGGGACTGAGGTTACTGCTCTCTCGACTGCTGCTCCCGTAGCCGGAGGTGGAAGACCTCCCGGATCTGACCTCTCTGGAACTGTACTGGGCCCTGCTGCCTGAGAACGAGTCACTGTCATCCTGAAGATGAATTGAACCCAAGAGATCAATATGGCACAAGATAAGATATTATCAAAGGAGGATAATTGAATTCAAATGCAAGAAGAGTTGTCATGGTAATCAAAAGATCAGAATTTTCCTAAAATGTGGTTGAGTAACTCCTATCATACCCTAATCCTATATCCTAATCGCAAGCTCGTAATTAGTACTCTAAGTCGAGCACCATTACGAGATCGCACTATTTACGACTCAGACCTGTATGGGCCACCACAAAAACGTGTCACAACCCGCACCCTGATTAGGGGCACGAGAAGCGGTTACGTCCAGCCTACGCCGCAGTATCGGCGGTAGAACGCTGTATATAGGGTCTGTAAATACTACGACTAAAACAGATAAATGTACCTGTACAGTATATACACTCCGAACGGAGGAATAAAGCAATACTGTCTCAATCACATAAATCAAAACTAGGGTAGAAAGCATGAAAAAGAGATATGATAGATAAAACAAGGAACGAGTCCAGAAATATCCACAAGTCACAGCTAACACAAAATCCAAAGTCTCAGAATAATAATAAGTATAAAGATACTACAACAGAAAAGAACTAGCTGGCTCGCAGGCCAGGCAAACCTAACTAAAGCTAGGCTACTCGGGATGAGCAAAATCAAGAGGCTCTACCACTAAGCCCCTGTCTAGGTCAAGTCCATCAGACTCTATCCCGTAGTAAGTCGGGCAATCAGCCTCTAAGTCATCTGTAAAATTTTGTCAACGTATCCTGTCAGGAAAATGAGCAAGTACAAACACCAACAGCAGTTCCATATGAATTGAGAAATACTATAAGAGACAGCATAATGGAATACACGACAAAGATATAAGTGACATGGGAACCATTTGAAAGCCGAGTTACAACCCTTAAACCAAACAAGGACCGGGGTTGTAACCCTTCTTTCAAATAGAACTTAGTCAAAATATGGTACGGTAAAAGCAGGTAGAGCATGTGAGAAATAAATCATAGCATGGTGAAAAGTACAGTAAGTAAAGCTGAACTGGAATATAAGATGTAGCAATAATGTAAAATGTGATTTGAATTATTAGAGCGATATGTGATCGGCTAGGGAATCATGGTAGGGTTATCCACTTAGCCCGACAATCACATGAAAATCTGGAAAGGGTCATGCCGGCCAACCTGGATAACATGGACATGGAGTATCTGCTACACCCTACGTGAGGTGAGGGTGGCGCTAGCAAAATAGTGACATGGGGCTTTGATCACATAACCCCTAATAATTCCTCCATCCCCGAATAGTATCACGGATCCGGACATAACACGTCATGACACGAGACTTAAAAGCAGGTGATCAGCCCACTCCCAAGTCCATGTCTATACAAGTACAAGAACACAGAAATATCACATACTCATATACCAAGGGAGACAAGGAATAACATCTCATGACTGGATCCGACGTATACTAGTCCGTGAACCGTCGTGTCGGAAATCATGTAAAACACTACAACTGAATCGGATATAGTAGATATCAAGACAATGAAAACTATCAGTGAATGTACTCGCCTGTGGTCCTGAGCTGATAGGGTGAACAGACGCTCAGAGTGATCACAGACCTAAAATAAGATACTATGAGTCAAACAGAACTAAATACTGAAAAGGAAACTAATACAAGTCATGAATGCAAGTCTAAGTCAAAACTAGGTCAATCTAGGTCAAACTTGGTCATACTAGGCCATACTGGTTCATACTAGGTCATACTAGGTCACTGGGAGTCATTCTAAGTCAAACTAGGTCAATCGGGATCAACGGTTGACTTACAGTTGACCTTTGGTCAAAAAGTCAACTCTGGTCAACTCTGGTCAACTCTAGGTCAAACTAGTCTAATGTTGACCAACTGTTGACTTTCAGTCAACTGGTCAACTCTGGGTTGGTTTTGGTCAAATCGGGTCGCTTAAAGGCTAAGTTTGACCTTCGGTTGACTTTTGTTGACTTTTGGTCAAAACGGTCAACCGACGTCAAAACTAGTCTTAGAGTACCATATTTGATCATTACCAACCACGGGGATCAAGTTCTAACACCATCTTAGACTTCTAACACTAATATCCTATTTCTAGGCAAAACTAGCATTTACCCTTCCAAGATAAATCCCGATACCTTGCCAAATACCAATGAAACCTTGCAAATACCCATGGCACTAGCCTAGGCTCCTTAGGGTAGCTAGATATCAACCTATCTAAGGCTTACCTACCAAGAAATTAGGGTATCCTAGTTATCTAGGTCATGTTAGGATACGGGGTATAGGTTTACCTTATTACCTATATTAACATATCATGAATTTACCCTTCTATTCTACCCAACACTCACTCACATATACACTCTCACAAATACCACACTCTTAGGCCCTCCTATAGGTTTTCCTACAAGTTTAGTTATAGGCTATCCTATAGGCTACCTTACACACTCACTCAACCCTCGAATACTTCTCACAATTACACACACACACAACTAATATAGGGACTGATTTAATGGGTTTGTGGACTAAATTTGGGGGCCAACAAGAGGGCAAATCTGGACTGATTTGGGGTGAAGTTTATGGCTGAAATTGGGACTGATTTGGGGTGTTCTTGGACTGATTTTTAGTGGTTCAATAGGCTTGTGTATAAGGCTATAAGAGGGGGTGTATAGGAGCTAATTGGTGGCAAGAGGGGGCTGATTATTGGCTGTAAAAAGGGGGGGACAGTAACATGGTTGCTGGCAGCAAGGGACAGCCACAATGGACTGCCCTGCTGCCAGGACAGTGAAGGGGGTTTAAGGGTGTTCCCCCCCCCCTCTCTTCCTACACTCACAATCCAAGTAATTAATCCCCTCACAAACTCTCCTCCACACTCAACCAAACACTTCACCTACACCACCATTCTCACAACCAAGCACCCCTTGGCCGAAACCTGGGAACACTTTCCCCTCACCAACACATCACACAACCACAACCATAAATATATATATACATCCATATATAAACCACATATATATATATATATATATATATATATATATATATATATATATATATATATATATATATATATATATATATATATATATATAACTTGATTGATATAAACTAATAGGCTTGAAACCACATGTATACCCACACCCCCATGGCCATGGCCGAAACCTACTGCTCCCATTCCCAAGCACCACATCACACAACAACACAAAATAGTCACCATATATATATATATATATATATATATATATATATATATATATATATATACATATATATATATATATATATATATATATATATATAGAATGATATATATATAACTATATATATATAAATACATATAGGAAAGAATATGATACATTAAGATACTCAAATGAACTCACTCTAAATCATGCAAAATCTGGAATATTAATGAGAACAACACAAAAACAATATTTAAACATTATCTATGAGTCCAAAAGGGGGTTTTTCCTATTGGGACACAAACCTACAAGTTGGACACTCCTAGAAATGTCCAAAGGACACAAAATGGTCTCTAGAGAGGGACACAACCATGGGACTCATCCTAATGGGTTTTCTAACCAATCTACATGAGAAGAGAAATAGATTTGGAGAAGAAATCACCTTGGTTTGAAGAAGGAATCAATGGAAGCTTCAAAAGTGGATGGAGCCTTTGGGGAAGAAGAAGGAAAAGTGGATGAGAATGAAAGGAAAAGTGATTTTCTCTCTCCTCCCTATCCCTACTCTATGGCCGGCCACCTATGGCTAGTTTGTCCTATATGGATAATTACAAGTTTGCCCTCCAATGGTTAAAATAGCTAATAAATAGGAAAAGGTTAAACCGGGGGTAGTTTAGTCAAACCGAAACCACTAATCTCTAACTAAAATTAACCAAAATAATTAGTCTAGTCTCTAACCAAAATATCTAACATGTGGGCCATGGCTAACTAGTGTGTGGGCCCACTAAGGTCAAAATACCCCGGGTCCCCGAAACAAGTCAAAACAAGTCGGAATGAGTTGAAATTCGAACCCGATTCAAATATCCCCAAAATAATGCAATAAATAAATAAATAAATAATTTAAAAATAATTTTTAAAGTGGAAAATTACAAAAATACCCCTATTTCTAGAAATTGGGGGTGACAGATATGTCCAGACATAGTGCAACTTAATATCATTTATCAAATTCGATTCCAAACATAAACTCCCATGCATTTGCACCACTGGGTAATCAATAACCCCATGTTTCTGATGTAGCATCTACCCCAGATTTCAGGTCTGATACTCTGGTTTCCTCTTGAAACAGTGTATCTATAACATAAGGAAGGGGCACTGATACGGGGTTGGGCCAAAATTAAAGTCTGATATGGACTTGGAGTGTCCTGAACCTGGCTTAGGCTCTTGGGTACTTCTTTACTTCTTGCTAAGATATTACAGCAAGACCCTTTCTCCTTTTACTCGTGTACTACTACTCCCATGAATTACCTTAGTCTACTGTTGTCCTAGCCTTCCTAGGAGTGTTCCTAATATTCCAATCCTTGATTTGGAATAGGTATCCGTCCTATACTACCCATTGCCTTGGGGTTGACAGGTTGTATCAACCTCAACCCAATACCCATGATTACCACTTAAGTATAGGGAAAGGTTCCCTTGGGTCCTCGTGTTGATAGCTGTTCCATCTACTTCCTTGATGATACCTCCTAGTGTACCCAGTACAAGGCAGTAGCAGCTTGAAGGATTCTTAACTGGTTTATCTAAAGGTCACTGGGACAGGCCAGGAGTCTGTACCATTTGGGTACAGAGAAGTTTATATAGGTATATACACATAATTGCATAGTTAGATAGTATCCTACTCATATGATACATGTAGGTCGTAGGTCTTGTGCACAGGGCTCTGATGCAAGGGTACATAAAAAAAATCAGTAATAGAAGTAACCCAGGTTCAGGTTTATAGGTAGATAGTGGTCAATTGCTTGGACTGCAGAGACCTGTCAATGTCTCTTCTAAAACAGAGCAAGACTCACATTACCAACCACTATGGATGTCAGAGTGTTATACTCGAGGCATGCTATAGGAAGAGTACCAATTCACACAAAGGATAATAAAGGGTAGCAGTTTGCAGAAACTCACCCTCTGATACTTGAAATAGTATCATGGCCCCCAATGTACCACAGTACACACCCTCTCTTAGCCCACAGGTGAATGCCCAGTTCAAAAGTCAGGTATCAATTCAGATACCAATTTGGGAAGCTGATTACAAGGTGTATCAATGTGTAAACAGGTATTAAATTCCTGCTCTGGTATTTGCGTGTACTATCAACAATGAGTTACCAGTGTGGCCTCGACCTCCTATTGTAGTCGAACTTATGGGCTGAGTATTGATGCTCACAACAGTTCTATCCCTCCCCCTCCTAGGCATTACATCGAGCACCCAAGACTTAAACATGGCTGAAAATTAAAAGTAAGTTTGGTGTACCTATTTATGTGGCTCCTTGCTCGATCTGTTCTTCGATCCTCTCCTCCTCCTCGAGTGCTATAGCAGTCAACAATAGGTGCGAATTCTTAGGGTTCCAAGGATCGACTGCCTATTTATAAGCATAGATCGGGATTAATCCACAGGGATTTGGATAGAAGAACAGGAATTCTAATATTGGCTTGGATTGATCCTGTTCAATCCAAGGATTGAGAGAATCTCCTTGTGCTTATCACGTATAGTTTCAAAAGAGAACGACAAGTTTTCAAATTTAAAACCAAGATGACAGGGTGTTTAAGTAGGAAATTTGTATCAAACTCCTTCTACACTTGGTTTTTACAAAAATCCACTTTGATTATAGGGTGATAGTCACATGTATATATACACACCAAAATCCCTTTAAAATATACTAGATTTAGATATCTACTAAAATCCCAATCCATTATATTGAGTCCAAAAATTAATAATAATAAAAAATAAAAAAATCCAGAGCAGGGGTTTACAGCCTACCCCCCTTAAGAATAATTTCGTCCTCGAAATTTAAATAAAGTCACGATCTATTAGAAAGAGTAGTCTAAAATATTGCTATTATAATTATTGCAAATACTCGCAAGTCAAAATTGAATGTATTACTCATTAACAATGCTACTATAACAATCTACTGAAAATCTCCGTCATTTGCTCCTTGGGGTGTCGCCGCATCCTCCGTGATTATGGCAAAAGCTCGCCCTCCTTCTACGGTTGGTAGTGGTGGGGCACTTGCGTTCCTTTTCGGACAATTGCGAGACAAGTGTTGGTTGGATCCACAAATCCAACACAACCCTAATCTGCCGCGACAATTTTCTTGAGTGTGGCCTTTTTTTGTGTCGGTGGGGTCATGTACGTGAAAAAAAAGTCTTCTGTAGCCGGTGGAGTGTTCAGTGCAGCGTTGTTCCTGTCTTGAGAGTCCATCTTAACTGAAACAAAGAAAACACTTTAGCCGTTAAAGAGATTTTCAAACAGGATGCAAATCAAGGATTCAATGAAATCAAGGACTAGAGGCCAATAATGAGTCAAGACATGTGGATGAGATCTTAAGTGTCTATTCCTATTCGCAGGCTCACGACGGTACAATGACGTAACCGAGGTGATTAACGTAGACCTGCATGGGCCACCAAAAAAATATGTCAAGACCCGTACCCGCTTTTCGGATACGAAACGTGTCCAAGCCCAGCCTACGTCGCAGTGTCGGCGGTAGTACACTGTCTATACACAAGTCACGGCAATCTAGAATCTCATGGTAACTATATCTCATCCACAGAATAATCATGTCACAATCAAGATCAATAAAAAGACATGAACTGAACAATAATGAATATAACTGAATATCAAAGGTTACGTCCGGTGGACACAAATCCACTACCAATAGACGAAAGAATAGAGGAGTACATGAAGTAACTAACTGGATAAAACTGCTAATCTAAACCACCTCAACTGCAAGCACTGCGATCTGATGCTGGCTCAAATCCACTCGCCTGCTCCTGACTCAAACTGGGCTAACCTGAAGAGATCATCAGGTCCTCAGAGGACTAGCAAGATACATAAAAATGAGCCTTTCTAACAGTTTATTATGCATGGAGAAAAATACATAATAAACAAGTTGTAGGGTGTAAAAAAATTCTGACACGCTGTCATAAGACCAAGTCAAAAATGCACATACGCTCAGTGCATCTATAGCTATACGCCCATTCAAAAGCTATACGACTTCTCTTTATTTTGTGAGACAGCGTATGTACTTCATACGACTCCTCATCAAGGCAGCGTATGGACTTCATACTACTCCTCATCAAGGCAGCGTATGTACTTTATACGACTCCTCATCAAGGCAGCGTATGTACTCCATACGACTCCTCATCAAGACAGCGTATGAGGTCCATACGACTCTTTGTCACCCAAGTGAGCGTATAGACTCCATATGACTCCTTGCTATCCAAGTCAGTGTATGCAAGACATACGTCTCCAAAAGACAGCGTATGGACTCCATACGACTCCTCTTCAACAAGACAGCGTATGCTAGTCATACTTCTCCAAAAGACAGCGTATCAAAGCAGATGCATTCAGAATGATTTCAAATGTACAGTCAACACACGTTCTCACGTGTCCTATACTCGGTTACCCACTCATTCAGAAGTTATGCAACGTGGCATTCATGCCATCAATCTCTCCTGGATATACTCCACTATTCTCAACCGCACTCCAACGTGTCTCCACCAAAATTCGCCATACGTCCCTGCAGTTATGTACACGTCAAGTAACTGACTGAGGGTATGCCCAGAGCAGTTATCCAGGACTCTATAAAAGAGAGTTTCTCTACCTTCAACAGACACCACATTTAATTCAGAGAGAATAGAGAGATTGCCCAGTTGCTGTCCAAGTTCTTCGAGGTTCGAGCCTTCTTTATCGCATCGTCCAAGGAATAAAGTGATCGTCTTCTAGATCAGATTTCTATAGTTGTAATTTTTTCAAAAACACAATAAATAAACAGAATTTATTTATGGAAAACACAAGTAAAACTGAGCAATGAATAAAGCACGAATCTATACACTGTTTACACATAAATGAACTGCTGGAGAAGAACAAGAGGACACGATATCACGATGTCAACGGATAGCCAAATCGAATAATCAAACCCTCGTCCCTAGTGTGGACTCGCAGGTTTGAACAACTACTAGCCCTCGTCCCTAATGTGGACTCGCAGGCTAGCATCACCCTCGCCCCTAGCGTGGACACGCAGGTGTAAACCATATACTACTAACCCTTGTCCCTAGTGTGGACTCGCAGGTTAGTATCACCCTCGTCCCTAATGTGGACTCGCAGGTGTGAACCATATACTACTAACCCTCGTCCCTAGTATGGACTCGCAGGTTAGCATCACCCTCGTCCCTAGTGTGGACTCGCAGGTGTGGACCAATAACTACTAACCCTCGTCCCTAGTGTGGACTCGCAGGTTAGCTTAAGACACGGATAACTACTAACCCTTGCCCCTAGTGTGGACTCGCAGGTTAGCTTCAAGATTTCAAGACACGGAGTAAAAGCAGTTCAGTTCACGACTTCTCGACCCATGGCACGACTCAATCAAGGTACAAGTGAACACGACCAATAAGACACAAAGCTAACTGTGAACACGGACTACAAAGCAATGATACAAATATATAAGCAGGATAGTAAAGATACATGTCAATAATATGAGAAAAACTGGATGACAAATGAAAGACAGCATATAAATAAAGCTGTGTAGAAAGACAAGGTATACTTGCCTGTAGTCCTGTGCTGCTGGCACTGTCAAGTGTTAAATCGAGGTCTCCAACCTGTTTTGTGAATTTCTATGTCAATAAGTGCTTCAGAAAAGAGTTACTTATCTACTGGTCTTTTGGGTCCTAACCATGTTTGATTTCTCTAACTAGAAAAGTTGGCTTGGTTTGATATCTCTTATTTATATGACAACTTATACTTGGGTATTCACATACATGGTTAATTCCCATTTTCTATCCTTCCCTTCCATGTACTGTTACTAAGTTGGCAGATGACCACATAAATCATAATCGAGCTGGTAACCAACTACTTGACTACCATCCACATGAATAAACCATACTTCTCAAATAGTAAAGCCTACGAAACAATTAGCAGAATAAAGAAGTCCTAGCATCATCAATCAACTTAGTACTGAGTAGAAGAGTTTGTAAGTCACACTAAATGTGTAGCAAACCATCTCAAATAGTAAAGCCTGTGTAAGTATTGGTAGAATAAAGAAAGTCCTAGTATCACCAATCAACTTAAAATGGAGTTTGTAAATCACACTAAATGTGTAGCAAAGGCATCAGCATGGCTTCTCAAACCATTATCCTCACAATCTTTAGAGTAGGTGAGCCAGATGACTGAACCATCTGCAAATAGCTCAGAATTATCCTGATGTTCAGATAAAACACATATTTTCAGGTTCCATTCAAGTAGACCCATTTCATTTATCTGTTTTGGATTTACAGTAGGTGCACTTGAGAAACTAATACCTAGACTATTAGAAGTATTGTTGCAAGTATCCTCTCTCACAAAACATCATGAATGAGTATACAACTTCTTAAGGGATGATTCTTCACACTAGAATTGCAAACAGAGAGAATAACTCCCTTGGGTTGTTGTTCCAGTGTCAAGATACCCAATTAACTGATCACTGAATATGGACTGGAATGTTTATATGGGACAGGTGCCATAGGACTGCACACAAGCTCCCTTTTGTACTCGAGAGCTTCTGATAGTCTGGTACACCACTGCTACATGTCCCGCAGGATTTAGTCTACCCAGGCCAACCTATCATCTACTGCTACGCCTCTGTTATCTGTAGGTTCTGATACCCACACCAGTGTTCTCTACCATACCATAGGTTTTTGGTACAACCTACTTGTTCAGGATGTGCAAGACAAACAAGAATAGGAAATGGACTGATACAAATGCTCTAAGATAATGTATGAGTGGCAATGTAAGTCTGATCATTGAACCATGTGGACTGATATGTCCAGACATAGTGCAACTTAATATCATTTATCAAATTCGATTCCAAACATAAACTCCCATGCATTTGCACCACTGGGTAATCAATAACCCCATGTTTCTGATGTAGCATCTACCCCAGATTTCAGGTCTGATACTCTGGTTTCCTCTTGAAATAGTGTATCTATAACATAAGGAAGGGGCACTGATATGGGGTTGGGCCAAAATTAAAGTCTGATATGGACTTTGGAGTGTCCTGAACCTGGCTTAGGCTCTTGGGTACTTCTTTACTTCTTGCTAAGATATTACAATAAGACCCTTTCTCCTTTTACTCGTGTACTACTACTCCCATGAATTACCTTAGTCTACTGTTGTCCTAGCCTTCCTAGGAGTGTTCCTGATATTCTAATCCTTGATTTAGATTAGGTATCCGTCCCATACTACCCATTGCCTTGGGGTTGACAGGTTGTATCAACCTCAACCCAATACCCATGATTACCACTTAAGTATAGGGAAAGGTTCCCTTGGGTCCTCGTGTTGATAGCTGTTCCATCTACTTCCTTGATGATACCTCCTAGTGTACCCAGTACAAGGCAGTAGCAGCTTGAAGGATTCTTAACTGGTTTATCTAAAGGTCACTGGGACAGGCCAGAAGTCTGTACCATTTGGGTACAGAGAAGTTTATATAGGTATATACACATAATTGCATAGTTAGATAGTATCCTACTCATCTGATACATATAGGTCGTAGGTCTTGTGCACAGGGCTCTGATGCAAGGTTACATAAAAAAACAAATTAGTAATAGAAGTAACCCAGGTTCAGGTTTATAGGTAGATAGTGGTCAATTGCTTGGACTGCAGAGACCTGTCAATGTCTCTTCTAAAATAGAGCAAGACTCACATTACCAACACTACAACAAATAGGGCATACAATAGCAGTTTATCTATAGCGTTCAAGCCTCCCTGCTATAGAATGTCATCATCAATAGCGTTCATTCCGCAGTGCTATTAAAAGAGCATACAATAGCAGTTTATCTATAGCATTCGAGCCTCCCTGCTATTATAATATCATCATCCATAGCGTTCATTGTGAAGTGCTATTAAAAGTTCATACAATAGCAGTTTATCTATAGCGTTTATGCCTCCCTGCTATTTTTCTGTTAACAGAACTTTATATAGCGTGTTATGAACGCTGTTAAAGGTATAGTTTTTTTCTGGATGCTGCTTATGTTGCTATGCCCGTATGTCAAAGTAAGGTATCCAGTTCGATTAGGAGCAGCAACGTATTCTATATATTTTACATGATTAAAAAAAGACTATAACACATTTTGGATGCTATATAAGTTACAACGTCGTAATGTGATTATTTCGTTACCATAAAAAAAATTCATGCCAAGGAGTCTGCAGAATACTCTTCAAATTAAACTAACCTTTCAGAAATTTTATATAAAATTCCTCTCCCCTGGTAAACCGAATAAGAAAATTTAGTAATATATATACGAAATATATCTTTGTATATTTAGTAACTATATATTGACAAAAAAATTATAAATAAACTGAAATATTGGTTAAACCAAATAAACTGAAAATCGAACAGATTTATTCCGTTCGGTTTCGTTCGATACGGGATATTCCGTTTGGTTTCAATTTTTGTTATTCGATTTTTGGTCGAATTTGGTATTTGGTAATTCGGTTCGGTTAACCGAGTTAATCGAATGCTCAAAATTGAACTATCTACTGTTCCAATCATGGAAGAAGCAATACAGTTTTTTTTATATTTAAAAAATAAGTTATAGCATGTTGTGACTGCTATAGGAGCGATCCAGTTTTGCTGTATAATTTATAGCGTTCTCGATAGCGGCGTTCCTGTCCGTTAAAAAAATATGGCGAATTAGCGACTGATCTAACGACTGAAGAAAATTACTCGCTATATCAGCGACTAACTGGCGACTAAACATCTACGAATTCAAAATTCAATTTACTGGGAGTCATACGTCAGTCGCTAAGACGTCGGGGGCTGTCTAGTATTATTCTAGTGACTGAAAAGTTAGTCGGTAATTAGCAGATATGTTCTTGTATTTGTGGACGCATAAGGAGCGACTAAAAGTTCAGTCGGTGAGAAACCCGATTCATTCTAAAATTTTCTCTACCCTCCTATTATTTTCGATCGTTCCCCCCAAAACTCTCCCGACCCCTCTCGAGACGCCTCTCCACAGCCACTCCATCGACGCCACTCCACAACCTCTCTCTCTGTCGCCTCTCCCTCAGTCGCCTCTCACTCCACATCCTCCTCTCCGCCGCCTTTCACTCCACATCCTCCTCTCTGCCACCTCTTACTCCACAGCCTCTCCCTCCGCCGCCTCTCCCTCCACCACTGCAACGTCTCCGCCGCTGCAGCGTCGACGCCTCTCCCTCCGCCGCTGCAACGTCGACGCTCCAACTCCTTTCATCGGTTTTAGGTAAAAAAAATAATTTATGTAAGTTTTTTTACTTTTAAGTTTTCTAAATTTTTTTCTAAATGCATAAATTTAGAGCTTGGTCTGGGCTTTTCATTTGTTCTTGATGTTATTCACTACACCAAAACAAGATTTTTCTAACACAAGATTTTTTTTAAATCCTAACGATTTTTTACCATTTTAATTTACTAACGGTAAAGAACCGTTGGAAGCTAGATAAACCGTTAGTACAAGTAATAAAAAATAAAATTTAAAACTGACAACTCATAGTATTTTTTTACCAACGGTTATAACTGTTATTAAAATTACTAAAAATTAAAAAATTGTGTCACGTGAGTGACATATGACATGTAGAAGTGTTGGGATTAGAAAGGATTTCAAATCCTTCCGTCCTATCCCCCGACCCTTGTTTTCTAACTCTCTTCTTCTCCCCTCCATCTCCATTTCTCCTTCCAACCGAAACCCTAGGTGGCTGGAACCATCAAAGGGAGAAGAGACAGAAAGGACCTTCTCAAATTCAGGGCTACTTCTTCCCCTCCACATCAGATCCCCTCTTTGTTAGGGTTTCTGAGCCGACCCACTTCGTTTCTGCTTATATTCTCTCGATTTGTTCTGCAAAGGAGCGAGCTTTGAGTAGCGATGGCTGACGAATCCGGAGTGGACATCGTGTTATTCAGCGACGAGGTCAAGAAAGGCGCCGACTTTTTGGAGGTCCTCTGCTGCTGCACCAGCCGCAGGTACAATAACGCCGTTGGGTGGCTCTGGGTGTTCGCGTCCGACGACCTGGAGATCAACTGCGTGTGCACCCCCTGTGGCGACGAAGGTAAGTTCTTTGATGGGTTTCTAATTCGAACTGGTTCTTGTTTATTCCACACATGATATTTGATCTTGTGTGTGCAAGCTGCTTGCATTTTTGCTCCTGAGGTGCTGTATGGCTTGAATGGTGTAGTAGAGTACTTGCTTTACATGGACGGGATGGATGTTAGATACGCAAAAAAGGGAACAAACTGGGTAAATGTTTTCTTAACTATTCAAGCAGTCAAGATAGTATAACTGAGCAATAGGGTTTTACCTTTGTAAATGAATCGCAAAACTCCTTAAATTGTAAAGCACAACCAACATCTTCTACGGGAAATTTGACTCCAACAACTTCCAGTAAAGGGCTGCCCTGAAGCAGCACAATAACTTCTTCGCATAATTCTGAATGAGGCTTACTTTTAGAATCACCAGAAATAAATCTCTCACTTTCGGCAGTTGGATTGCACTTAAATGTTTTTGAACCATTCTTAATTTTATTCTCCTCAATGCAGTGGTTATCCTTATTACGACTTCTTTTTGAACCCTCCAAGCCCTTCAGAAAACAAAGTAATAAGCACTTTATCATTAGAGAATGTGGGTGATCCTCTGATGTATACTACCTTGTAAGGAGAGCTTTCTGGAGAAGCACTAGGAAATTCTACGACAGCTGTAGAATACTTAAGATTTCGAGCCTTTGTGATGATCCAAAAATTCATGAGCCAATCTGAATCAAATTTGCTTGGCAGTATGTGTTAGAGATCCTGTCGGCTGGCACCCTTTCCGCTTCCTGTATGTTATCCCACATCAACCACAAAATTTTAAGTTTTAGAATTTGACTATAAAGACTTAAGGAGGTGGGCATGAAAGAGTAGAAAATACTTCTAGACTTACCCTTTCCAATTTGTTTGTACAGATTGTTCAAGGTTTTACAGAAGACATTGTTGGTTGCTTTTTTACTTGGAAAGAAAGATAGAGATGGTCATCGCTGTTTTTGCATAGGAAAAAACCTCCAATTAGGACAAAATGGTCGTAGCTATTGTTCTACTTGAAGATCCAATCATTGTTACTCATATCTCAGGCCCTTCTACTCATACAGGAATAGTCTTGTGAAGGGGTGGTATAAGAACCACATCATGGTAATTCATTGATTAACATATTACAAAATATGAATGCATATGGTTTTGATAATCACAATTCTGATCATACCTAATGATTACGATGTATTTGTACATCTTTTTATGAATCATGCTAATTTGACGAGGAAGAACTCGATAACAGGAGTCACTTATAAGGATGATCCGAACATATTTGAATGGGAACTCATAAACGAACCCCGCTGCCAGAGCGACCTCTCTGGCACAACTGATCAATGGTATGTTACTACCCTCAAATTTATTTCACCACCATTCATATGTACCCTGAGAAATGGTATGTTACAAGTGCTCATGCAGTAACTCAGATATGTTACTAGAAGGAACATATATTTTGGAAAGTATATCCCTTGAATGTGTTCTTAGGTTACAGATTTTTGTTTTCATAGACTAGATTGCATATTTATCAGGAAAAAGTTGAATGTGTTCTACTTTTCTTGGTAGTTTATGACTCTCTATTTTGTCCAGTTCAATAGGGATCTATTGATTTGCCAAGTTTTCTAATGATTAATTTTCTCTAATTGTTGTAACTAGACACACAATGGCACTAACATCTGGCGAACGGCTCTAGGGCTTGGGATGGAATAAGGTTCATGTCTAATCCATATATATGTATTAAATGTAAATGGTGTACTAACTTTATTGCCATAAGTTAGGTAGTTGATTTATCTTTCCTTATTTTCTTCAAGTATTTGCCGTGATTCAAATTTCTTGGTAGATCTTTGCATCATTGTAAGAAACATAGTTAAGGAAAAAGAACTCACGAAGTATGCAACATTAGGGCGCCTGAATCTAGGGGACCAAAGGGAGATAGTTGTTCTGTTAAATTAGCTGTAGGTGTAGGAGTTGCTGCTTTCAAAAATTAGACCAGACCCATACATGCAAGCAATGTAATAATGTGCAGCTTCATAAGCATAATACTATGACAGTACGAAGTTGACGTGGGTGATAAAGTAGGGATATTGTCAAATGTTATAGACAAACTTTCGTGCGACCAAACAGCCCCCAAGTGTAACGTATGTTATAAAACACCTCGAGATGATAGGAATTTGAATCCAAATTGGGCTGTTGAAAGTATCATGCACACCCAAAAAATACTTACTTAGATGTTGCTCATAACAAAGTATATGAAGACAGTTCCTACTTTGAAAGATATACCCTTTGATAGAAAGCAGTGGTGAAAAGCCATATTATAGACAACTTATATTGAATGGAATAATACCATTAATTATTTCTATGTTGTGTTTAGAATGTCCATCCATATATTAGGATCTAATTTAAGTTGCTAACCTAGAAAACTATATTTCTGTTGTGTTTTTTAGTCAAAAAGTTGTGTTACTAGCAATGTGGTGTTGGTTCTCATTGTTTGCTCACATGATAGTTTTGTCAGGAAAAAAAGGAAAAGTAAATCTCCTCAAATTATTGCATAATGCAATTCTCATCAACATATTCAAGTAACATTACACCTGTAAGTTTCTGTTGGTTTGACCATTTAATCCATCTAAGTGTGCTTGCAATTTTCCATGGAAAGATTGAATGGCATGTGGTTTCCTTTTACACTATTTTGCAGATAAAACAGTAAAGTGGTATTGTCGTGACTTCCGGATACTGTTTGCTTTTTCATGCCATCAGCTCCATATTTGATCATCTTCAGTCTTGGTAAGAAAAGTTCCAATGTAGAAATATGAACTCGAATAGCTTGTCATGTCGAATAAAGTCCAAACTAGTCGTCCAAACTAGTCTACCAAGACTGTTTACATGCTGTGAAATACCTACAAATGTGCGGTTTTAATATTTACATCGTTATAAATTTCTACAGAAATATTTGCAGTTTACATAATAAATTATGCCTTGGTGTGTTCCTGGATGGTTTTCATTCACACCTATTAATCATCTGTTATGAATCGGAATGTTGGGAGTTATGGTTAATATGATCTATATTTTATGTTCAAGCCTTGAAAGTTATCTGTTTTATTTGTAGATTGGGTATGTTATCCATTTTTCTTGTAGACTGGGTAGTATGGAACATATGTTACTAAAGTTACGAGGACTTAATACACTCCAGTCATGTGAGGAGTCATGTTAGAGAGTTACAATGTTTATCCATCCTGAAGAGGAAAACATTTGTTTAAAATACAAGTATGAATAGGGCATTTAATTTGACCGTTCCATAAGAAAATAACAATGTTCTTGTAGTCATCCATATTGAAAGGTAGTGATGTGGTTTTCTATTGTTTCGGAATCCTCGTTCTCAACTATTTTCCATGTAAATAGATAAATGGGGCAGGCACTTTGTTGCTTACAAGTGGACCAGTTGACCGTGGCAATTACAAAAAATTTGGGGAAGTTTGATGACTTGGGGTCTAAGTGGCTTTTAACTAACAGAACGGTTAGGGACCTAACGGTGGATTGGTTAGTTTGATGGGAAAAAAAAACTTTAGGGGGGTATCCTGATATTGTGCTAAACTTCAGGTGTGTTTCCTAAATTTACCCTAAATTTATCTTAGTTTCTCTGAGATGTATTGGTTTGCATTGGACTGTTTCTAAATTTTTTTTCTTCGTAAAATGTATCAGCCATTCCATTGCCGTAGAGGAAAAGCATCTCAGAGATGAGCTAAATTAGTTTGTAGAGCCATAACACAAAGCTCTTGCTAAGATGAGCTAAATTAGTTTGTAGAGCCATAACACAAAGCTCATGTTCTTATAGCAATAGTTTACTGACATGAAATTGACTCCATGATGGTCATTTGCATTAATTTCAAACAGAAAAGACAAAGGATTATAATAGTTTTAACCAGCAATGAAGAAAGGGTGTGCCAGGAACACTAATGTTTAGCTCATAAATTCAACTGCTTGTTTATTAATCAGGAACACTAATGTTTTCCCCTATATTTGTGTAGGTTGGATGAAGTAAGAGGATTTCTGAGGAGCTTTGGTTGTGGATAGGCTCGAAGGGTTCGAGCTAAATTTTGGATATGCAACATTTTGGATACATGTATGGAAACAATTAAACGCTGACTACGCTGTTAATGTTTAAGTTTGGAGAAATTATGAAGGATTTTGAATGTTCTTGACAGTGAAATTAATGAATTTACTTGTGTTCGGAATTCATTCTGTGATTGATTCATCGAGAAGCATTTAAATTTTTGAATACCCGCATTCTGTGTATATATACAATAGATATCTGTGGCATTCCGTATATCTGCAATGCTATTTTGATGTGCTGTAATACTATTCTGATGTGAATTGTTTCTTTACACTAATGCATTCTGCAATAGCATTCTGACATGATATTGGTGCACATATAATAGCGCAAAAGAAACGCTATAAAAATCAATTTGCATCAAAAAGCTATTCAAACGTTATTATGAAACTATAGCGTTCGTAAATGCTATGTAAACTCTATAGCATTTGTCAATGCTATAACAAGTCTATAGCGTTCATGGACGCTATAATAACTAAATAGCGTTCATGAATGCTATTACTTTCCTATAGCGTTCTTATATGCTATAAAACTTGTATAGCGTTCATAAATGCTATAACCTGTCTATAGCGCCATGGAACGCTATAATCCATCAATAGCGTTTATGAACGCTATAACTTTATAACGTTCTTGTACATGGGACAATTATAGCGGGCCGAATACGCTATAATAGGCATTCTACAGCGTTCTGTGCACGCTATCGTATCCCATATCTGTTGTAGTGCAACCACTATGGATGTCAGAGTGTTATACTCGAGGCATGCTATAGGAAGAGTACCAATTCACACAAAGGATAATAAAGGGTAGCAGTTTGCAGAAACTCACCCTCTGATACTTGAAATAGTATCATGGCCCCCAATGTACCACAGTACACACCCTCTCTTAGCCCACAGGTGAATGCCCAGTTCAAAAGTCAGGTATCAATTCAGATACCAATTTGGGAAGCTGATTACAAGGTGTATCAATGTGTAAACAGGTATTAAATTCCTGCTCTGGTATTTGCGTGTGCTATCAACAATAAGTTACCAGTGTGGCCTCGACCTCCTATTGTAGTCGAACTCATGGGCTGAGTATTGATGCTCACAACAGTTCTATCCCTCCCCCTCTTAGGCATTACATCGAGCACCCAAGACTTAAACATGGCTGAAAATTAAAAGTAAGTTTGGTGTACCTATTTATGTGGCTCCTTGCTCGATCTGTTCTTCGATCCTCTCCTCCTCCTCGAGTGCTATAGCAGTCAACAATAGGTGCGAATTCTTAGGGTTCCAAGGGAAAGGATCGGCTGCCTATTTATAAGCATAGATCGGGATTAATCCACAGGGATTTGGATAGAAGAACAGGAATTCTAATATTGGCTTGGATTGATCCTGTTCAATCCAAGGATTAAGAGAATCTCCTTGTGCTTATCACGTATAGTTTCAAAAGGGAACGACAAGTTTTCAAATTTGAAACCAAGATGACAGGGTGTTTAAGTGGGAAATTTGTATCAAACTCCTTATACACTTGGTTTTTACAAAAATCCACTTTGATTATAGGGTGATAGTCACATGTATATATACACACCAAAATCCCTTAAAAATATACTAGATTTAGATATCTACTAAAATCCCAATCCATTATATTGAGTCCAAAAATTAATAATAATAAAAAATAAAAAAATCCAGAGCGGGGGTTTACATCCTACCCCCCTTAAGAATAATTTCGTCCTCGAAATTTAAATAAAGTCACGATCTATTAGAAAGAGTAGTCTAAAATATTGCTATTAAAATTATTGCAAATACTCGCAAGTCAAAATTGAATGTATTACTCATTAACAATGCTACTGCTACAATCTACTGAAAATCTCCGTCATTTGCTCCTTGGGGTGTCGCCGCATCCTCCGTGATTATGGCAAAAGCTCGCCCTCCTTCTGCGGTTGGTAGTGGTGGGGCACTTGCGTTCCTTTTCGGACAATTGCGAGACAAGTGTTGGTTGGATCCACAAATCCAACACAACCCTAATCTGCCGCGACAATTTTCTTGAGTGTGGCCTTTTTTTGTGTCGGTGGGGTCATGTACGTAAAAAAAAAAGTCTCATGTAGCCGGTGGAGTGTTCAGTGCAGCGTTGTTCCTGTCTTGAGAGTCCATCTTAACTGAAACAAAGAAAACACTTTAGCCGTTAAAGAGATTTTCAAACATGATGCAAATCAAGGATTCAATGAAATCAAGGACTAGAGGCCAATAATGAGTCAAGACATGTGGATGAGATCTTAAGTGTCTATTCCTATTCGCAGGCTCACGACGGTACAATAACGTAACCGAGGTGATTAACGTAGACCTGCATGGGCCACCAAAAAAACTTGTCAAGACCCGCACCCGCTTTCTAGATACAAAGCGTGTCCAAGCCCAGCCTACGCCGCAGTGTCGGCGGTAGTACGCTGTCTATACACAAGTCACGGCAATCTAGAATCTCATGGTAACTATATCTCATCCACAGAATAATCATATCACAATCAAGATCAATAAAAAGACATGAACTGAACAATAATGAATATAACTGAATATCAAAGGTCACGTCCGGTGGACACAAATCCACTACCAATAGACGGAAGACTAGAGGAGTACATGAAGTAACTAACTGGATAAAACTGCTAATCTAAACCACCTCAACTGCAAGCACTGCGACCTGATGCTGGCTAAAATCCACTCGCCTGCTCCTGACTCAAACTCGGCTAACCTAAAGAGATCATCAGGTCCTCAGAGGACTAGCAAGATACATAAAAACGAGCCTTTCTAACAGTTTATTATGCATGGAGAAAAATACATAATAAACAAGTAAAACTGAGCAATGAATAAAGCACGAATCTATACACTGTTTACACATAAATAAACTGCTGGAGAAGAACAAGAGGACATGATATCACGATGTCAACGGATAGCCAAATCGAATACTCAAACCCTCGTCCCTAGTGTGGACTCGCAGGTTTGAACAACTACTAGCCCTCGTCCCTAGTGTGGACTCGCAGGCTAGCATCACCCTCGCCCCTAGCGTGAACTCGCAGGTGTAAACCATATACTACTAACCCTCGTCCCTAGTGTGGACTCGCAGGTTAGCATCACCCTCGTCCCTAATGTGGACTCGCAGGTGTGAACCATATACTACTAACCCTCGTCCCTAGTGTGGACTCGCAGGTTAGCATCACCCTCGTCCCTAGTGTGGACTCGCAGGTGTGGACCAATAACTACTAACCCTCGTCCCTAGTGTGGACTCGCAGGTTAGCTTAAGACACGGATAACTACTAACCCTTGCCCCTAGTGTGGACTCGCAGGTTAGCTTCAAGATTTCAAGACACGGAGTAAAAGAAGTTCAGTCCACGACTTCTCGACCCATGGCACGACTCAATCAAGGCACAAGTGAACACGACCAATAAGACACAAAGCTAACTGTGAACACGGTCTATAAAGCAATGATACAAATATATAAGCAGGATAGTAAAGATACATGTCAATAATATGAGGTTTCCTTAAAATCTAGATTTTGTAGGTTTCCTTAAAATCTAGTTTAAGGATTATTTATGGTTTTATCCTTTTAGAGTGGTATATATATATATATATATATATATATATATATATATATATATATATATATATATACATGTGTATTTGTGTGTCTATATATATATAGATTTGTATGTGTGTATTTGTCTATAAGTATGTGTGTGTCCATGTGAGAGTGTGTGTCCATGTGTGTGTGTGAGTGTCCATATATATATATATATATAGATACATATAAGTGTGTGTGTGTCTATATATATATATATATATATTTTTAGTGTGTGTCTATATATATATATATATATACATTTATGTATATATAGATATGTATAGATATATATATATGTGTGTGGGTGGTCATGTGTATATATGTGTGTGTATTTGAATGTGTAGAGAGGGAAGGGAATGAGAAAATGTATGTGAGTGATATATATATATATATATATATATATATATATATATATATATATATATATATATATATATTAGAGAGTTTAGAGAGATTGATAGAGATTTAGAGAGGAATTGAGAGAGATTGGGAGGAAGAGATTGAGAGTTTAGAGAGGGAAATAGAGGGAGAATGAGTGAGAGAAGTGAAGGGGGAACACCCACAGCAGCAAGGGGGCTGTTTTCCCCCCCTAAACAGCCCCCAAAGCAGCCACATCAGTAGCAAAAACTGCAGCAGCAGTAGGCAACAGTAGCAGCAGCCTAGGCACATTTCCCCCCCTTTTTGACCCCCAAATCAACCTATAGATACCCCTATATATATACCCATATATATATACATATGTATACCTATATATATAGCCCTATATAACCCTAATTAGCCCACTAAATAACCCCCCAAAGATTGTCCCAAGAGGGTGTAAAAAGTGAGAGTTGAATGAGTGAATGAGAGGGTGAAAGGTTAAGTTAGGATTTGGTGATAGGGGGAAATTGAGTTCCGTGATTCGAAACGCGTTGAAACTTCGAGGGGACTTAGATAACGTGATTTAGACTTTGTGGGTAGGCTTCAGAGTTGAAATCGGGGTTGCATGTGGGATTAGGGAGATGGTATCGTACCGTACCATTCCGTATCTTGCAATATTCAAGATAACGGGTAAACGGGCGATACGGACCGTAAGATGGACTGGATGTCCACTTACCCTAGAAAACTTGGTAGGTAATGGTTGTATAAGCTAGTACCCTACTACCCTAGGAAGCACGGAGTGGAATTCCTAAGGAAAAGCCACTTGGCGTCAAGTTAGAACGGTTTAAGGGTAAATGTTAAGGGGTAATCGGGTAAATTCAAGATACGGAGTTCGGGTATTCGAATTGACTTGAAACTTGGGTGGCATATTGGGTACATCCTACAAATGTCATATTTGAGCCGATTTTGGCTCGTTGATCCAGATTTGACTTTTTACCCAAAAGTCAACCGTGAGTCAATACTTTGTCTAGATTTGACCAAATCCAAACCAGAGTTGACCAGTTGACCAAAAGTCAACTGTTGGTCAACATTTGACCAGTTTGACCTAGGATTGACCTAGAGTTGACCAGAGTTGACCAGGGTTGACCAGTTGACCAAAAGTCAACTGTAGGCCAACTCTTGATCCCGTTTGACTTTCTTCGACTTGTTTTGACCTGTGATGACTGGTATGACCTAGAGTTGACTTGGTCTGGCTTAGATTGACTTGATATAACTTGATTTGACCTAGATTTTACTTGACAGGACTTAGTGTGACTCAGTGGGACCTAGTTTGACCTAGATTGCATATCATTCATTGTGAATCCTTCATAAACTTGTTTAAACCTAAATTAACATGCAATATCTCATCTTTAGGTCTCTGATTATCAATATGAGCATTGATATACCCTACAGCTCAGGACAGCAGGCGAGTACATTCACTGATAGTTTTCATTGTCTTGATATCTGCTATATCCGATTCAGTTGTAGTGTCTTACTTGATTCCAGTCACGATAGTTCATGGACTAGTATACGTTGGATCATGACATGAGATGTTGTTTCTGGACTTTCTTGGTATATATGTACATTTCCTGTCTTGTTCCCTGTGCTTGTATAGATACCGATTCCTGAGAGGGAGTAGCTATCCTCTTAGGGAATCCCGTGTCATGACGTGTCATGTCCAGGTCCATTATACTACTCGGGATAGGAAATTATTAGGGGTTATGTGATCAAAGCCCTATGTCACTATTTTGCTTGTGCCACTCTCACCTCACGTAGAGTGTAGCAGATACCTCCATGTCCATGTTATCCAGGTTGGTCGGTATGACTTTCCGTTGAGGTCACCGCGGATTGCTGGGCCAAGTGGATAACCCTACCATGTTTTTCTTGCCGATCACATAACGCTCTAATAATTCAAGGCATATTTTATATTTACTTATCTTATCATATATCATGTTCTGTTCTACATTCAGTACTTTCTCACCATGTTATGTGTCACTCCCCGTTTCCAGAATGTGTATTTTTATACATGTACAACTCATATGTATTTATTTAATATTTATCATGTATTATCCTGTATTTAAATTCCTTTAATTTCATGTTAATCAATTAATCTGCTCTTTAAATTTTCATGTTAATTTATTTCCTGCAATTATATTTCTGCAATTTTATTTCTGCACTTTATTTCCTGCTCTTATTCCCTGCCTTAGTCTTGCTTATTTAGGTTCGGGTTGGCTTTGGTTGGATCCCCTACAACCCGACCCATTGGACCCGGCCCAACTCCCACCTACCACCCCTTTTCTATTTAAAGCTTACATCTCTTTCTCTCTCCTCATAAACTCACATTCTCACCATTACTCCTCTTCTTCTTCTTCTTCATTACTCTCTCCACCTACCAAACCGTAGGCAAGTACAACTTGCTCCACATGAGAACCCATGTTTTTATGGTTCATTTATCTTTCTCTCGTGATCCTAAGAGAGTTTAGAACTTGGCATTTTTTATTTCGAAGTCTTAATTTTTGTAGATCTAGAAATTAGTTATTTTCGGATTTTGGTGGTTTTGATCTATCAAACTTCTTTGTTTGTAAATTTTGATGGTTCCATGTTGTAGAGAAGTTTATTCTACCCAATTTTGACCTTTGGAAAGTTGGATTTGGACTTGTTTTGACCAAGTTATGGACCTTTGAAGCTTTGGGGTGCAACCATGGAGTTCTTGCTGTTTGGAGAAGACAGTGAGCAGTGTACACTAGCTTTTTAGCTTGCGTCACTGAACTGTGCGCGCTCTTTAGCGCAGCACAGTATGGAGTCCATACGCTGCCTTTTTAGGAAGCGTGTGTCTTGCATACGCTACCTTTTGGAAACGTATGTCGTATGGAGTCCATACGCTACCTTTTGGGAGCGTATGACTTGCATACGCTGACTTGAATGGTCAGGAGTCGTATGGAGTTCGTATGCTACCTTTTGGGAGCGTATGACTTACATACGCTGACTTGAATGGTCAGGAGTCGTATGGAGTTCATACGCTACCTTTTGGGAGCGTATGACTTGCATACGCTGACTTGAATGGTCAGGAGTCGTATGGAGTTCATACGCTACCTTTTGGGAGCGTATGACTTCCATACGCTCACTTGGATGGTCAGGAGTCGTATGGAGTCCATACGCTACCTTTTGGGAGCGTATGACTTGCATACGCTCACTTGGATGGTCAGGAGTCGTATGGAGTCCATACGCTCACTTGGATGGTCAGGAGTCGTATGGAGTTCATACGCTACCTTTTGGGAGCGTATGACTCGCATACGCTCACTTGGATGGTCAGGAGTCATATGGAGTTCATACGCTACCTTTTGGGAGCGTATGACTTGCATATCTTGACCTGAGCGTAGCCTGACCTAGGCATATGGCCTTTGGCTGACTTGGTCTTATGTCAGCATGTCAGTTTGGTTTTATTTTCCTTAAGCTTGGTTCTTCTATAGCCCTGTATATTGATATTTTATTAGATATTTAACGTCCATTTTATATCCTTATGCCTTTTTGCATAAACTTGATATAATCATGATATGTTAATATTTCTGTTAATATGGATTGTTACGTGGGATGTACCATGTGTCGTGAATTGAGTATAGATACCCCGATTGACTGGAACTTGACCTTGAGAGTTATAGACTCGACCCCATTTAATGCTAATTGACTTTCATGCCTTGACACCATTGATAATAATGGTTATCTTGACTAAATTGATCATGCGTTCCTAGTTGGAACTAAGAGACTGGCTAGTCGTCTTATTGAAATGAATGAATGAGACACGTTCATGTTATGAACTATTGTAATCGACTGGCTGATCCCGAATATTGACATACACGAACATGCAGGCTTCAATCTATTTATTTATTTATTTATTTATTTATTTACTTATTTATTTTTATTTTCAAAAGAAGCATGTGTACTTTATGGTCAAGGCATGATTACCGTGGTTAGATTTGATTGTTGCATTACGCTATGTAAGACCTGCAACCTAACCGCACTGGTATCGTTGTAGAGTTGTGCATATCGTACCCCGTACGAAAGTACTCATTTGAATGACCATGATCCACGGCATGCGATTTCACTCAACGTAGGAACTATTAAGTTAAATAAAATAATGATTGCATAGAGAGAATGGATTCCCGAGTTCCTACATGGCAGCCCCCTTGGGACGAGTAGTATCCGACGGGCCGGCTGGTTCCCACAGATACTGTAAACCTGCCACACGGGCATGGAGCAGTATCTGGTTATATTATTTATTGTATATTATATATTGATGACGGGCGTCCTGCTGGGACTCGTCTAACTCATGCATGGCGCACATGATTTACTGGATAGACTAGCCTTGCTTGCACATAGTAAGAACTGAGGAATCCTTAATTGCATTATTCCAGGATAACTTGGAACTCACATTAGCAAGCCGTAGTAGTTGATTGACCGTTCAAGATGATTTATTTGTGTACTGCACTACTCTGTTACCTAACTGGGATGATCAGAATGTCAGGACATGACGGACCAACTTCTGTCCTTGTTTGGTTGGGAGGTTGGTTCGAAGTGTCGTGATGTGATGTGAATCCTAGTGGAAAGCAGAGATCTATTATTATATTCTCTTACATTACTGGTTTTAGTTCTCATGTCGTGCTTCCTTGTGGTACTTGCTATTAGAGGTCTAACCTCTCTGGTTTTGCATGGCCAGATTTAGAGCCGGTCCCCGAGGATCCAGCTTACTTCTACCTCCAGGATGGTCAACACTAGAGGGATGATCGCAGGAGGACTCGAGTGGGTTTCTTACTTCCCCGCTCGTTTTGTTATCTACTTTATACCTTAGCCGTTTGGCACCGACATGTTAGTCGGATTGTCTTGTACTTACTTTTACATAATTGTAATTAAAGTCAGACTGCAGCTGATAACAATTGTGTATACTTTTGCTACATCAATCTGGCTATGTTTTGTAAAGCCAGATATCAAGAACATTTTGACTGAGCGTTTGGGACGCCTTACTGCTTTATCTTACATGTTCTCTATTTCTGTTTCTTATTCGAATGATTGAGACAATAGATGTGTAATGACCATAGTAAGACTTTATGTAGTATGCACCCCCTCGTCTGGTTAGACAGCATTGATCGTATTATACGGTATTCATCTACCCGTAATACGTAGCTGGCTGAGTCATTCCTCCGCTCTCCAGTATTCTGGTTCTGGGGCGTGACATTATGATATTCAGTTACTCACATGTTCTACATGCCTTTATATTGTACCTTGATTGGAGACTAAGTTCTACTCGAGAGAAGGGTTACAACCCTGGTCCTTGTTTGGTTTAAGGGTTGTAGCTCAGCTTCCGAACGGTTCCCAAGTCTTCATATATCTTTGTCTTGTAGTTCATTATACTGTCTCTTATAGAATTTATCAATTCACATGGAACTGCTGTTAGTGCTTGTACTTGCTCATTTTCCTGACAGGATACCGTTATGATATATTACAGATGACTCTGAGGCGGACTGCTCGACCTATTATGGGCTCGAGCTAGATGGAGTAGTCCAGGACCGTGGCCTTATAGTAGAGCCACTAGACTTCGTTCTCCCAGAGTAGTGTAGGTTAGCTAGGTTTGACTGGACTGCGATCCAACTAGTATTATCAGACTGTAGCTTTCTATGTTATATTTTGAGACCCTGTGATGTTGTATATATCTGGGCTTGTGTTGGACACTGGACTTATTCCTTTTCATCTATCATATATTATCCTTCTGTGCTATCTACCTTAGTTTTATTTTGTGATTGAGACTGTATTGCTATGTCACCTCCACTCGGAGTGTATATACTGTACAGGTACCTTTATACTGTTAGTCGTAGTATTTACAGACCTTATATACAGCGTTCTACCGCCGATACTGCGGCGTAGGCTGGACGTACCCACTTCTCGTGCCCCTAATCAGGGTGCGGGTCGTGACACGTTTTTGTGGTGGCCCACGCAGGTCTCGTGACGCGATTAGTGCGATCTCGTAATGGTGCTCGACTTAGAGTACTAATTACGAGCCTGCGATTAGGACGTAGGACCTAGGATATGATAGGAGTTTCTCAATCACACCTAGGAAATTTTTCGATCTTTTGATTATCATGATTACTCTCCTTGTATTAAATTAACTGTCCTTCCTTGATAATATCCTCTCATATGCCATATTGATCTCTTTGCTTCAATTCGTCTCCAGGATGACGAAGACGCACCCGCAGGCCACTGGATTGAGTAGCTTGCCCGAGAGATCTGACCAGGCTGAGGAGGAGGTTCACGAGACTGCCCCCAGTGATTCCACTATCCCAGAGGCCCTGGCAGTTGCACAGGGAGGTCTACCATCTCCACCCTAGAGGGTTTCGGTCGCCGTTCCAGAGATACTGCCGCCACCACCTCCGATACCGACGGATACACACCACATGTTCCTTCTCCTTCAGCAGATGATGGAGACACAGCGAGCCCAGACAGAGGCATCGCAGCGCCAGCCGGAGGCGTCACACCGTCAGATTGAGATGCTGAGACAGAGCATGGAGAACTCGCATCAGCTTGCACTGGCAGCCGTGGAGAGAGTGGCACCGGATACGGTGCAGGGCCCTACTGGCCAGCAGCCGTACCAGCAGCAGTCTAGGCCAGGGACAGTATTAGACTTTAGGAAGATGAGCTCCAGGGACTTCACGGGCACGGAAGGCATCCTTTATGCAGACGACTGGCTAGAGGATGTGCAGCGGAGCATGGAGCTGGCAGAGCTTCCTAGAGGACTTTGGGTTTCGGCCGCAGCCAGGTGATTCTTCGATATTGCGCTGATATGGTACCGCATGGATCCTCATGCGTCGGTGAGAGGGCTGGCATGTGAGGACTTCCGGAGGCTCTTCAAGGAGAAGTTCTTTCCGGACGTGGCTCTTACAGCATTGGAGGGCCAGTTCGTGGGTCTAGTGCAGGGGAACTCGTCGGTGGACGAGTATGCAGCTGAGTTCTTCCGCCTTAGCAGGTTCGCTCCCGATATGATCTAGGATGAGGGGCAGAAGGCTCGTAAGTTCCGTAGGGGACTTATTCATGCAGTGCGCACCCGCACCTCGGGTCGCCGTGACGCGACGTTCGATCAGATATTGATGGACGCGCAGATTGCAGAGGAGGACTTCGGCCTCAAGCCGAAGAGGAGCGGTGATACTGTCACGCCCCAGAACCAGAATACTGGAGAGCGGGGGAATGACTCAGCCAGCTACGTATTACGGGTAGATGAATACCGTATAATACGATCAATGCTGTCTAAAAGACGAGGGGGTACATACTACATGAAAGTCTCACTATGGTCACTTCACATCTATTGTCTCAATCATTCAAACAAGAAACAGTAATAGAGAACATGTAAGATAAAGCAGTAAGGCGTCCCAAACGCTCTGTCAAAATGTTCTTGATATCTGGCTTTACAAAACATAGCCAGATTGATGTAGCAAAAGTATACACAATTGTTATCAGCTGTAGCCTGACTTTAGTTACAATTATGTAAAAAGTAAGTACAAGACAATCCGACTAACATGTCGGTGCCAAACGGCAAGGTATAAAGTAGATAACAAAACGAGCGGGGAAGTAAGAAACCCACTCGAGTCCTCCTGCGATCATTCCTCTAGTGTTGACCATCTTGGAGGTAGAAGTAAGCTGAGTCCTCGGAAACCGGCTCTAAATCTGGCCATGCAAAACCAGAGAGGTTAGACCTCTAATAGCAAGTACCACAAGGAAGCACGACATGAGAACTAAAACCAGTAATGAGAAATATAATAATAGATCTCTGCTTTCCACTAGGATTCACATCACATCACGACACTTCGAACCAACCTCCCAACCAAACAAGGACAGAAGTTGGCCCGTCATGTCCTGACATTCTGATCATCCCAGTTAGGTAACAGAGTAGGTACAGTACACAAACAAAATCATCTTGAACGTCCAATCAATTCCTACGGCTTGCTATGGTGAGTCCCAAGTTATCCTGGAATAATGCAATTAGGGATTCCTCAGTTCTTACTATGTGCAAGCAAGGCTAGTCTATCCAGTAAATCATGTGCGCCATGCATGAGTTAGACGAGTCCCAGCAGGACGCCCGTCATCAATATATAATATACAATAAATAATATAACCAGATACTGCTCCATGCCCGTGTGGCAGGTTTACAGTATCTGTGGGAACCAGCCGGCCCGTCGGATACTACTCGTCCCAAGGGGGCTGCCATGTAGGAACTCGGGAATCCATTCTCTCCATGCAATCATTATTTTATTTAACTTAATAGTTCCTACGTTGAGTGAAATCACATGCCGTGGATCATGGTCATTCAAATGAGTACTTTCGTACGGGGTACGATATGCACAACTCTACAACGATACCAGTGCGGGTAGGTTGCAGGTCTTACATAGCGTAATGCAACAATCAAATCTAACCACGGTAATCATGCCTTGACCATAAAGTACACATGCTTCTTTTGAAAAAAATAAATAAATAAATAAGTAAATAAATAAATAAATAGATTGAAGCCTGCATGTTCATGTATGTCAATATTCGGAATCAGCCAGTCGATTACAATAGTTCATAACATGAACGTGTCTCATTCATTCATTTCAATAAGACGACTAGCCAGTCTCTTAGTTCCAACTAGGAACGCATGATCAATTTAGTCAAGATAACCATTATTATCAATGGTGTCAAGGCATGAAAGTCAATTAGCATTAAATGGGGTCGAGTCTATAACTCTCAAGGTCAAGTTCCAGTCAATCGGGGTATCTATACTCAATTCACGACACATGGTACATCCCACGTAACAATCCATATTTAACAGAAATATTAACATATCATGATTTTATCAAGTTTATGCCAAAAGGCGTAAGGATATAAAATGGACGTTAAATATCTAATAAAATATCAATATACAGGGCTATAGAAGATCCAGGGTAAGTAGGCTACGCTCATGTCAGCCTATGCTCAAGTCAGGCTACGCTCAAGTCAGGCTACGCTCAAGTCAGCGTACGCTCAGGTCAAGCTAGTGTATGGACTCCATACGACTCCTTACTATTCAAGTCAGCGTATGCAAGTCATACGCTCCCAAAAGGTAGCATATGAACTCCATACGACTCCTGACCATTCAAGTCAGCGTATGCAAGTCATACGCTCCCAAAAGGTAGCGTATGAACTCCATACGACTCCTGACCATTCAAGTCAGCGTATGCAAGTCATACGCTCCCAAAAGGCAGCGTATGGACTCCATACGACTCCTGACCATTCAAGTCAGCGTATGCAAGTCATACGCTCCCAAAAGGTAGCGTATGAACTCCATACGACTCCTGACCATTCAAGTCAGCGTATGCAAGTCATACGCTCCCAAAAGGCAGCGTATGGACTCAATACGACATACGCTTCCAAAAGGCAGAGTATGAAAGACACATGCTTCCTAAAAAGGTAGCGTATGGACTCCATACTGCGCTGCGCTAAAGAGCGCGCACAGCTCAGTGACGCAAGCTAAAAAGCTAGTGTACACTGCTCACTGTCTTCTCCAAACAACAAGAACTCCATGGTTGCACCCCAAAGCTTCAAAGGTTCATAACTTGGTCAAAACAAGTCCAAATCCAACTTTCCAAAGGTCAAAATTGGGTAGAATAAAATTCTCTACAACATAGAACCATCAAAACTTGAAAACAAAGAAGTTTGATAGATCAAGACCACCAAAATCCGAAAATACAAATTTCTAGATCTACAAAAATTAAGACTTCGAAATAGAAAATGGCAAGTTCTAAACTCTCTTAGGATCTTGCGAGGAAGACAAATGAACTATAAAAACATGGGTTCTCATGGAAAGCAAGTTGTACTTGCCTACGGTTTGGTAGGTGGAGAGAGTAATGAAGAAGAAGAAGAAGAAGAGGAGTAATGGTGAGAATGAGTAATGAGGAGAGAGAATGGAGAGGGTGGCTTTAAATAGAAAATGAGTGGTAGGTGGGAGTTGGGCCGGGTTGTAGGGGGATCCAACCAAAGCCAAATCGAACCCAAATAAGCAAAACTAAGGCAGGAAATAAGAGCAGAAAATAAAGTGCAAAAATAAAATTACAGAAATATAATTGCAGAAAATAAATTAACATGAAAATTTAAAGAGCAGATTAATTGATTAACATAAAATTAAAGGAATTTAAATACAGGATAATACATGATAAATATTAAATAAATACATGATAAATACTAAATAAATACACATGAGTTGTACATGTATAAAAATACGCATTCTGGGAACGGGGAGTGACATCTCTACCCTCCTTAGAAAAATTCCGTCCTCGGAATTTCAAATCCAAGCAGGATAGAAACCTCGGGGCTAAACTAATCTAAGTACAAGCAATTCAATCAAGCAATCATTTTACAATATCCATAGCAAGTAACATATATGTAAATCCATCAATCTACGATATCAAACAATTCTACCCATAAGGTGATAAGCATGAGGAATCAAGACAATCAGGTACACAGAAAAAGATATACCTTGTGAGTCAAACAGGTGTGGATACCGTGATCGGATATCATCCTCATGTTCCCACGTTGACTCTCCCAAAGAGTGATGACCCCAAGCAACCCGGACAAGGTTAATTGTTCGGTTCTTGAGTATCTTCTCCCTTCGGTCCAAGATAGACACAGGTTGTTCCTCGTAAGACAGGTTGGTACCAACAACCAGTTCTGAATGATCGAGGATATGGCTGGGGTCCGACACATACCTTCGTAATTTAGATACATGAAACACGTCATGCACCTCTCGTAACGAAGGTGGAAGGGACAAACGATAAGCAACATCGCCTACCCTATCAAGAATAGCAAATGGGCCTACGTATCGCGGACTCAACTTCCCGCGAACGCCAAATCTAATGACCCCACGGGTAGGTGAGATCCGCAAGAACACGTGGTCCCCAACAGAAAACTCTAGCGGCCTACGATGCTGGTCCGCCCAATGACGATGTCGATCCTGCGCAACACGAAGTCGCTCTCTAATTCCTTTAATCACTTCAACCATCTGGATAATCATTTCTGGGCCTAGCATCTTCCTTTCTCCGATATCATCCCATGCTAGTGGCGATCTACACTTCTTACCATATAGTGCCTCAAATGGCGCCATCTGGATACTGGCTTGATAACTGTTGTTGTATGAGAACTCAACTAAGTGCAGGTGGCTTTCCCAAGATCCTCCAAAATCTAGAGTGCAAGCTCGCAACATATCTTCCAAGGTCTGAATTGTCCTTTCTGATTGCCCGTCCGTCTGTGGGTGGTAAGCCGTGCTAAATCTTAACTTGGTACCCAGACTATGATGCAAGCTCTTCCAGAAATGTGATGTAAAGCGGGTATCTCGGTCTGACACAATACTGACAGGGACTCCATGCTGCCTGACTATCTGTTGTATATACAACTCTGCCAACTTTTCTGTAGATTGCCCTACTCTGAAAGGAAGAAAATGTGCTACCTTTGTAAGCCGATCTACTATCACCCAAATAGCATCTTTACCACTTGGTGATCTCGGTAAACCGGTCACAAAGTCCATTGTGATGTGTTCCCACTTCCATTCCGGGATAGGAAGCGGTTGTAATAATCCAGCTGGCCTCTGCTGTTCTGCTTTCACTTGCTGACATACCAAGCAACGGAAAACAAACCTAGCTATCTCTCTCTTCATCCCGTTCTACCAGAAGTGCTGCTTGATATCTTGGTACATCTTGATCCCTCCAGGATGTACAGAATACTGGGAACTGTGAGCTTCTGCCATAACTTCCTGTCTGATATCTCCACTAGGCACACATAGACGTGATCTAAACCTAAGTGTACCATCTTCGTGGATTTGCATCTCCTTCCTGAGCCCTGACTCACATTCTGCCCTAAGCTTCTGAATCCTTGGGTCTTGTGTCTGAGCTGCCTTGATCCTGTCTACCAAGTCAGATTGGACTTGTAGACTTGCCAGAACTCCTACATCGCTAGAAAGTATAACTTCTATGCCCATCTCCTGAAGGTCTTCTAAGATATGCCTCTGTGTTGTCAACATAAATGCGCCGCCCCTTCTGCTGAGAGCGTCTGATACCACATTAGCCTTGCCTGGATGATACTGAAGCTCCACGTCATAATCCTTGATCAACTCTAGCCATCTTCTCTGCCTCATGTTCAGTTCCTTCTGGGTAAAGATGTACTTCAGACTTTTATGGTCTGTGTACATGTCCACTCGGTCACCATATAAGTAATGCCTCCACAGCTTCAAAGCAAATACTACTGCCGCCAACTCCAAATCATGAGTTGGTTATTTCTTCTCGTGGTCCCAAAGCTGCCTAGATGCATATGCTATCACCTTCCCGTGCTGCATGAGGACACATCCAAGTCCTTTACCTGACGCATCACAATATACTGTAAAACCTCCGGGCCCAACTGGCAATGTAAGAATAGGCGCTGATATCAACTTCTGCTTCAAATTCTCAAATGATGTCTGACATTCTGCCGACCAAACGAATGGTACATCCTTCCGTGTCAAGCGGGTCATGGGTGCTGAGAGTCTTGCAAAATCTGACACAAATCTTCTGTAATATCCTGCCAATCCCAAAAAACTTCGTACATCAGCTACGGTCTTGGGTACTGGCCAACTCTCTACTGCTTCTACCTTCTTGGGATCCACTGCTACTCCAGCTCTTGATACGATATGTCCCAAGAATGAAATGTGATCCGTCCAGAACTCACACTTGCTGAGCTTGGCATACAACTGGTTCTCTCTCAGAACCTGCAACACTTTTCTGAGGTGGTCTTCATGCTCCTCTTCACTAGCAGATTACACAAGAATGTCGTCGAGAAATACTACGACAAACTGATCTAAATACGGCATAAAGATGCGGTTCATCAAATCCATGAATATTGCTGGAGCATTGGTCAAACCAAACGGCATTACCAAGAATTTATAATGCCCATACTTCGACCTGAATGCTGTCTTGGGAATATCTTCCTTCCGAACCCTCACTTGGTGATACCCTGAACGAAGATCTATCTTGGAGAAAACTCTGGCTTTGCTCAACTGATCAAATAAGTCGTCGATCCTGGGTAATGGGTACTTGTTCTTTATTGTTGCCGCGTTAAGCTTCCTGTAGTCAATGTATAATCTGGATGACCCATCCTTCTTCTCCACAAGTACCACAGGTGCTGCCCATGGCGATACGCTAGCTTGGATGAACTTCTTCTCCTTCAGTTCCTCTATATGTTGATACACCTTGGCCTGCTCCGAATCCGCCATTCTGTAAACCCGATCTGATATCGGTTTAGTCCTAGGTGCCAATTCTATACTGAACTCAATATCTCTAACCGGTGGAAGAACGGGAAGTTCTTCAGGAAATACGTCTAGAAATTCTTCAACTACCTTCGGAACCTGAACTTCTTCCATTGCCGTTATTACTCCCTGCTCTTGCTGAGTTGTCTCTGATCTGACTAAGGTGAATCTCTTCATGCCTGGAATATCAAAAGATACACTCCCACTACGACAATCTATTGTCGCATGACTGTCTTTCAGCCAGTCCATGCCTAAGATAACGTCGAAATTTCCAACAGGAAATTCTATCAACTGGGCGGGTAAAGAATGCCCGCAAACTACAACACTACACGCTAGAATAACTCTACTAACTCCTACGAGCCCATTGCCGGTGAGTATATTCAACCTCCCTGGCAATGCCTCGAACTCTATTCCTAGCCGTGTCGCAAATTGTGCAGATATAAATGAGTGGGATGCTCCCGAATCAAACAATGTTACTGCAGGATATGAGGCGACGAGAATGTTACCTGCCACAACATCTTCTGATGCCAATGCCTCTTCCAAGGACAGAGTGAATGCCTGCCCTCGACCTCCTTACTGGTTCCCATGTTGCGGCCTGGCCTGGTGCTGCTGCTGGCCCCTGCCTTGATGATGCTGGGGTGGTCTATGCTGGTGTTGCTGCATCGGCGGTCCCTGCTGCCGAAACATCTGAGTCTGTGGCATTAACGGGCGCTGTGCCAACGGTCTCACTGCTACCGCTGGTCCTCGATACTGCCCTGCCCCTGGTGCTGGCAAAGCAGGAAACTGCTGCACTGGTCCTCCCGACCTCAAATTCATGGGACATGTGGTAACCCGATGATCTGGATTTCCACATATTAAACACAGTCCGTTCAATGTCCGACACACATCTCTAGTGTGCCCCATCTTTCCACAATAAGTGCAACCTACTGGGGGTTGCTGGTTCTTCCTATGTTGCTGCTGCTGCCTGGGTGGTGGTGCTGGCCCTCGTATCGCCACATTGTGGATACGAATGCAAGGGGATGGTGCTGTTGTTCGGGGCGCTGCTCCCCCTCCTCCTTCAATCTGACTGTGGGATCTCTTCTGACCTCCAGTCCTTGCCGCAAGCCTCTGAATGGTGATTTCATGCCTTCGGGTTGCCGTCAATACTTTATCAAAAGTTTGGTAATTGTGCCCCTCTATCAATTGTAAGAGCTCAAGATAAAATCCTTGCTGGAACCTCATCGCCCTCTGGCGCTCTGTCGCCACCATCTCTGGGGCAAACCTACTCAATCTGCAGAACTCCGCTGCGTAAGCATCTACAGTCTTGCCAGCCTGTCTGAGGTTGATAAACTTTTATTGTAGCTCAAACTGTGCCACAACTCCATAATACTTCGTCTTGAACCTTGCAGTAAAATCGTCCCATGCAACAGGACGTCTGATGCCTACTTCCTCTGCTTCCCACCAATCACGTGCGAGATCCTGAAGTAACAACTTTACTAGATCCACACGTTCTTCTGCCGGCACCTTAGCGGCTGTCAGAATAGCCTCAATGTCCTTAAGCCATGTATCTGCTGAGATGGCATCCTCCGTATCCTCGAAACGACGGGGGTTGTACTTGCAAAACCGGGCTGACGCTCCTGAATCTGTCCTTGCCCCTCTTTCCAATGCCGTCTGTAATCCTTGGTTGAGTAGTACATTCTGCTCTTGCAACTGAGCGTGCATGCGCTGCTGAGCTAACATCTGGTATTGCTGAGTAGCCATCATCCCTCTCATGATCTCCAGAAGGGCTGGTGTGTCCAATTCCACAAGGGTAGGTGGAACTATTGGTGGTGTTGGAACCTCCGGATACTGCGGTCCAACTGCTGGTTCTACTATCACCTCTTCTTGAATAGCCTCATGAAGTGGTTCTGACCCTTGTTGCTGACCAACCTGGTCCGGTTGTCCATGCTGCCCTTATTGTTGTTGCCCAATCCTGACAGATGCGGACGAGGTGCCCCTAAGAAAAGGGACAAAAGAACAATCAAATGACCGGACATGAAAGATCAATGAAGTCAATGGATACTGGAATGTCAAGCTGGAGTTGAGAATCAACAAATCACGAGATCAAGGGGGAACATGTGTGATTGAGACATCCTATAAATCAAAAACACCCCACAAGTCTGAAATCAGACCTGCATGGGCCACCACTAAAATCTTGTCACGCCCCAGAACCAGAATACTGGAGAGCGGGAGAATGACTCAGCCAGCTACGTATTACGGGTAGATGAATACCGTATAATACGATCAATGCTGTCTAAAAGACGAGGGGGTGCATACTACATAAAAGTCTCACTATGGTCACTTCACATCTATTGTCTCAATCATTCAAACAAGAAATAGTAATAGAGAACATGTAAGATAAAGCAGTAAGGCGTCCCAAACGCTCTGTCAAAATGTTCTTGATATCTGGCTTTACAAAACATAGCCAGATTGATGTAGCAAAAGTATACACAATTGTTATCAGCTGCAGCCTGACTTTAGTTACAATTATGTAAAAAGTAAGTACAAGACAATCTGACTAACATGTCGGTACCAAACGGCAAGGTATAAAGTAGATAACAAAACGAGCGGGGAAGTAAGAAACCCACTCGAGTCCTCCTGCGATCATCCCTCTAGTGTTGACCATCTTGGAGGTAGAAGTAAGCTGAGTCCTCGGGAACCGGCTCTAAATCTGGCCATGCAAAACCAGAGAGGTTAGACCTCTAATAGCAAGTACCACAAGGAAGCACGACATGAGAACTAAAACCAGTAATGAGAAATATAATAATAGATCTCTGCTTTCCACTAGGATTCACATCACATCACGACACTTCGAACCAACCTCCCAACCAAACAAGGACAGAAGTTGGCCCGTCATGTCCTGACATTCTGATCATCCCAGTTAGGTAACAGAGTAGGTACAGTACACAAACAAAATTATCTTGAACGGCCAATCAATTCCTACGGCTTGCTATGGTGAGTCCCAAGTTATCCTGAAATAATACAATTAGGGATTCCTCAGTTCTTACTATGTGCAAGCAAGGCTAGTCTATCCAGTAAATCATGTACGCCATGCATGAGTTAGACGAGTCCCAGCAGGACGCCCGTCATCAATATATAATATACAATAAATAATATAACCAGATACTGCTCCATGCCCGTGTGGCAGGTTTACAGTATCTGTGGGAACCAGCCGGCCCGTCGGATACTACTCGTCCCAAGGGAGCTGCCATATAGGAACTCGGGAATCCATTCTCTCCATGCAATCATTATTTTATTTAACTTAATAGTTCCTACGTTGAGTGAAATCACATGCCGTAGATCATGGTCATTCAAATGAGTACTTTTGTACGGGGTACGATATGCACAACTCTACAACGATACCAGTGCGGGTAGGTTGCAGGTCTTACATAGCGTAATGCAACAATCAAATCTAACCACGGTAATCATGCCTTGACCATAAAGTACACATGCTTCTTTTGAAAAAAAATAAAAAATAAATAAGTAAATAAATAAATAAATAAATTGAAGCCTGCATGTTCATGTATGTCAATATTCGGGATCAGCCAGTCGATTACAATAGTTCATAACATGAACGTGTCTCATTCATTCATTTCAATAAGACGACTAGCCAGTCCCTTAGTTCCAACTAGGAACGCATGATCAATTTAGTCAAGATAACCATTATTATCAATGGTGTCAAGGCATGAAAGTCAATTAGCATTAAATGGGGTCGAGTCTATAACTCTCAAGGTCAAGTTCCAGTCAATCGGGGTATCTATACGCAATTCATGACACATGGTACATCCCACGTAACAATCCATATTTAACAGAAATATTAACATATCATGATTTTATCAAGTTTATGCCAAAAGGCGTAAGGATATAAAATGGACGTTAAATATCTAATAAAATATCAATATACAGGGCTATAGAAGATCCAGGGTAAGTAGGCTACGCTCATGTCAGCCTATGCTCAAGTCAGGCTACGCTCAAGTCAGGCTACGCTCAAGTCAGCGTACGCTCAGGTCAAGCTAGCGTATGGACTCCATACGACTCCTTACTATTCAAGTCAGCGTATGCAAGTCATACGCTCCCAAAAGGTAGCGTATGAACTCCATACGACTCCTGACCATTCAAGTCAGCGTATGCAAGTCATACGCTCCCAAAAGGTAGCGTATGGACTCCATACGACTCCTGACCATTCAAGTCAGCGTATGCAAGTCATACGCTCCCAAAAGGCAGTGTATGGACTCCATACGACTCCTGACCATTCAAGTCAGCGTATGCAAGTCATACGCTCCCAAAAGGCAGCGTATGGACTCCATACGACATACGCTTCCAAAAGGCAGCGTATGGAAGACACACGCTTCCTAAAAAGGTAGCGTATGGACTCCATACTGCGCTGCGCTAAAGAGCGCGCACAGCTCAGTGACGCAAGCTAAAAAGCTAGTGTACACTGCTCACTGTCTTCTCCAAACAGCAAGAACTCCATGGTTGCACCCCAAAGCTTCAAAGGTTCATAACTTGGTCAAAACAAGTCCAAATCCAACTTTCCAAAGGTCAAAATTGGGTAGAATAAAATTCTCTACAACATAGAACCATCAAAACTTAAAAACAAAGAAGTTTGATAGATCAAGACCACCAAAATCCGAAAATATAAATTTCTAGATCTACAAAAATTAAGACTTCGAAATGGAAAATGGCAAGTTCTAAACTCTCTTAGGATCCTACGAGGAAGACAAATGAACTATAAAAACATGGGTTCTCATGGAAAGCAAGTTGTACTTGCCTACGGTTTGGTAGGTGGAGAGAGTAATGAAGAAGAAGAAGAAGAGGAGTAATGGTGAGAATGAGTAATGGAGAGAGAGAATGGAGAGGGTGGCTTTAAATAGAAAATGGGTGGTAGGTGGGAGTTGGGCCGAGTTGCAGGAGGATCCAACCAAAGCCAAACCGAACCCAAATAAGCAAGACTAAGGCAGGGAATAAGAGCAGGAAATAAAGTGCAGAAATAAAATTACAGAAATATAATTGCAGGAAATAAATTAACATAAAAATTTAAAGAGCATATTAATTGATTAACATGAAATTAAAGGAATTTAAATACAGGATAATACATGATAAATATTAAATAAATATATAATAAATATTAAATAAATACACATGAGTTGTACATGTATAAAAATACGCATTCTGGGAACGGGGAGTGACAGATACCATGGAGGCGAGTTCCAGTGTCGGACCGACCAAGCGCCCCCATATTCAGCATCAGCAGAGGCCATTTCAGCAGCAGCCTCTGTTACAGATTCAGCAGGCACCAGCGCGTGCCCAGCAGCACCAGGGATAGGGCCAGAGGTCGGCTACCCCGTGCGGCTTCTGCGGGAAGCCGGGGCACACTAGAGAGACTTGTAGGAAGAGGTTGGGCGTCTGTCTATACTGCGGGGCGCCTGACCACCAGCTGAGGGATTGCCACGCTAGTGGAATCCGAAGAGACCAGGACAGAGTACAGCAGGCTAGAGGAGGCCAGCAGGGGCCTGCTTTCGCCATGACAGTTGAGCCCACTCAGGCAGTAGCAGAGCAGATAGCAGGTTCCGATATTTTGAATCTCCTTTCCGTATTTGCCTTCTTATAAACTGTCTTGAATTTCGATTCTATCTGTTCTTTGATCGTTGGATGAAAATTGTTTTTGTGATGTGATTCCTTCTAAGATAAGTCATATGGGCTAGGTCTCCTCGATTATGAGATTTTAGAATACTCTAGGGTCATGCTAGCAGGCATAGTGAGGACATATAGTCGGATTATGGTCGTATTTCTCGGGTGTGGGAATTTAAGGTTTTCGCTGCCAAGCATGCGGCAATGCAAAAATTTTAAATACCATAATTCTAGATGTATGTACCGTAGTTGAGGACTCTGTGATTATCGTAGCCTTGCTCACTGGCATGACGGAGATTCTGAATATCATGATGATTGGACAGATGCATACGATTATCGATTTGCATGATTTTTGTGTTTACTTGTTTTAATTTTTGAGGATAATTCTTTTAAGGTGGATAGACTTATAGCACCCAGTTTCTATTTGAGAGTAATTTTAAATTTTATAATTTTAGTCATTTAATTCATGCTTTGATTTTTGAGATTTTAATCATTTTAAATTTTAAGCCATGACATGTGATTTTGATATTTTACTATTGTTTGGTTTTAATTTCGAGGACGAAATTTTTTTTAAGGTGGATAGACTTGTCACCCTCACTTTTCCAAGTTAGGGTAAAATGGTAATTTTCCATTTTATAATATTTTTGGGAATTTTATTTCATGAATATTAATATTTAATAATTATAGGAGTCGGGTTCGAATTTTATCGCATTCCGAGTTAATTCGGGACTCCGGAGAATTTCGACTTGAGTCGTAATTAGCATGTTATTTAACCATGGTCCACCACACTAAACTTTTAGGTTTAAGAGTTTGGACTAGTCCCCCATGAGTAATTAAGTTTAATTATATTTTTTATTTATTTTTAGGAATTTCCAAAATCAATTTTGGGTCTTAACTTAGCCTAGAAGCTAGGGAGGGGCAAACTTGTAATTACAAGTGCCCCTACCTTTGACCACCATGGCCGGCCATACAAGGCACCCCCTCCACCTCTCCTTCCTTCATCACTAAGTCTTCTTCTTCTCTCTTTATTTCTTTTCTTCCAACTTCTTCTTCTCCTTCCAAATCTACAACTTAGGTATGTTTTTAAACCCATCATAACTTCTCATAATTCATTTATTCTTTCACATTTATTATAGGGGAGACCATTCTCTACAAGTTGACCCTAGATTTTGTAGGTTTCCTTAAAATCTAGTTTAAGGATTATTTATGGTTTTATCCTTTTAGAGTGGTATATATATATATATATATATATATATATATATATATATATATATATATATATATATATACATGTGTATTTGTGTGTCTATATATATATAGATATGTATGTGTGTATTTGTCTATAAGTATGTGTGTGTCCATGTGAGAGTGTGTGTCCATGTGTGTGTGTGAGTGTCCATATATATATATATATATAGATACATATAAGTGTGTGTGTGTGTGTGTGTGTCTATATATATATACATTTATATATATATAGATATGTGTAGATATATATATATGTGTGTGGGTGGTCATGTGTATATATGTGTGTGTATTTGAATGTGTAGAGAGGGAAGGGAATGAGGAAATGTATGTGAGTGATATATATATATATATATATATATATATATATATATATATATATATATATATATATATATATATATATATATATATATATATATATTAGAGAGTTTATAGAGATTGATAGAGATTTAGAGAGGAATTGAGAGAGATTGGGAGGAAGAGATTGAGAGTTTAGAGAGGGAAATAGAGGGAGAATGAGTGAGAGAAGTGAAGGGGGAACACCCACAGCAGCAAGGGGGCTGTTTTCCCCCCCTAAACAGCCCCTAAAGCAGCCACAACAGTAGCAAAAACTGCAGCAGCAGTAGGCAACAGTAGCAGCAGCCTAGGCACATTCCCCCCCCCTTTTTGACCCCCAAATCAACCTATAGATACCCCTATATATATACCCATATATATATACATATGTATACCTATATATATAGCCCTATATAACTCTAATTAGCCCACTAAATAACCCCCCAAAGATTGTCCCAAGAGGGTGTGAAAAGTGAGAGTTGAATGAGTGAATGAGAGGGTGAAAGGTTAAGTTAGGATTTGGTGATAGGGGGAAATTGGGTTCCGTGATTCGGAACACGTTGAAACTTGGAAGGGACTTAGATAACGTGATTTAGACTTTGTGGGTAGGCTTCGGAGTTGGAGTCGGGGTTGCATGTGGGATTAGGGAGATGGTATCGCACCGCACCATTCCGTATCTTGAAATATTTAAGATAACGGGTAAACGGGCGATACGGACCGTAAGATGGACTGGATGTCCACTTACCCTAGAAAACTTAGTAGGTAATGGTTGTATAGGCTATTACCCTACTACCCTAGGAAGCACGGAGTGGAATTCCTAAGGAAAAGCCACTTGGCGTCAAGTTAGAACGGTTTAAGGGTAAATGTTAAGGGGTAATCGGGTAAATTCAAGATACGGAGTTCGGGTATTCGGATTGACTTGAAACTTGGGTGACATGTTGGGTACACCCTACAAATGTCATATTTGAGCCGATTTTGGCTCGTTGACCCAGAGTTGACTTTTTACCAAAAAGTCAACCGTGAGTCAACACTTTGTCTAGATTTGACCAAATCCAAACCAGAGTTGACCAGTTGACCAAAAGTCAACTGTTGGTCAACATTTGACCAGTTTGACCTAGGGTTGACCTAGAATTGACCAGAGTTGACCAGGATTGACCAGTTGACCAAAAGTCAACTGTAGGCCAACTCTTGACCCGTTTGACTTTCTTCGACTTGTTTTGACCTGTGATGACTGGTATGACCTAGAGTTGACTTGGTCTGGCTTAGATTGACTTGATATAACTTGATTTGACCTAGATTTTACTTGACAGGACTTATTGTGACTCAGTGGGACCTAGTTTGACCTAGATTGCATATCATTCATTGTGAATCCTTCATAAACTTGTTTAAACCTAAATTAACATGCAATATCTCAACTTTGGGTCTCTGATTATCACTCTGAGCATTGATATACCCTACAGCTCAGGACAGCAGGCGAGTACATTCACTGATAGTTTTTATTGTCTTGATATCTGCTATATCCGATTCAGTTGTAGTGTCTTACTTGATTCCAGTCACGATAGTTTACGGACTAGTATACGTTGGATCATGACATGAGATGTTGTTCCTGGACTTTCTTGGTATATATGTACATTTCCTGTCTTGTTCCCTGTACTTGTATAGACACCGATTCCTGAGAGGGAGTAGCTATCATCTTAGGGAATCCCGTGTCATGACGTGTCATGTCCAGGTCCATTATACTACTCGGGATGGGAAATTATTAGGGGTTATGTGATCAAAGCCCCATGTCACTATTTTGTTTGCGCCACTCTCACCTCACGTAGAGTGTAGCAGATACCTCCATGTCCATGTTATCCAGGTTGGTCGGCATGACTTTCCGTTGAGGTCACCGCGGATTGCCGGGCCAAGTGGATAACCCTACCATGTTTCCCTTGCCGATCACATAACGCTCTAATAATTCAAGACACATTTTATATTTACTTATCTTATCATATATCATGTTCTGTTCTACATTCAGTACTTTCTCACCATGTTATGATATTCAGTTACTCACATGTTCTACATGCCTTTATATTGTACCTTGATTGGAGACTAAGTTCTGCTCGAGAGAAGGGTTACAACCCCGGTCCTTGTTTGGTTTAAGGGTTGTAGCTCAGCTTCTGAACGGTTCCCAAATCCTCATATATCTTTGTCTTGTAGTTTATTATACTGTCTCTTATAGAATTTGTCAATTCGCATGGAACTGCTGTTAGTACTTGTACTTGCTCATTTTCCTGACAGGATACCGTTATGATATATTACAGATGACTCTGAGGTAGACTGCTCGACCTATTATGGGCTCGAGCTAGATGGAGTAGTCCAGGACCGTGGCCTTATAGTAGAGCCACTAGACTTCGTTCTTCCAGAGTAGTGTAGGTTAGCTAGGTTTGACTGGACTGCGATCCAGCTAGTATTATCAGACTGTAGCTTTCTATGTTATATTTTGAGACCCTGTGATGTTGTATATATCTGGGCTTGTGTTGGACACTGGACTTATTCCTTTTCATCTATCATATATTATCCTTCTGTGCTATCTACCTTAGTTTTATTCTGTGATTGAGACTGTATTGCTATGTCACCTCCACTCGGAGTGTATATACTGTACAGGTACCTTTATACTGTTAGTCGTAGTATTTACAGACCTTATATACAGCGTTCTATCGCCGATACTGCGGCGTAGGCTGGACGTACCCACTTCTCGTGCCCCTAATTAGGGTGCGGGTCGTGACAACAACAGTTCTATCCCCCCTCCTAGGCATTATATCGAGCACCCAAGACTTAAACATGGCTGAAAATTAAAAGTAAGTTTGGTATACCTATTTATGTGGCTCCTTGCTCGATCTGTTCTTCGATCCTCTCCTCCTCCTCGAGTGCTATAGCAGTCAAAAATATGTGCGAATTCCTAGGGTTCCAAGGAAAAGGATCGGCTGCCTATTTATAAGCATAGATCGGGATTAATCCACAGGGATTTGGATAGAAGAACAGGAATTCTAATATTGGCTTGGATTGATCCTGTTCAATCCAAGGATTGAGAGAATCTCCTTGTGCTTATCACGTATAGTTTCAAAAGGGAACGACAAGTTTTCAAATTTGAACCAAGATGATAGGGTGTTTAAGTGGGAAATTTGTATCAAACTCCTTCTACACTTGGTTTTTACAAAAATCCACTTTGATTATAGGGTGATAGTCACATGTATATATACACACCAAAATCCCTTAAAAATATACTAGATTTAGATATCTACTAAAATCCCAATCCATTATATTGAGTCCAAAAATTAATAATAATAAAAAATAAAAAAATCCAGAGCGGGGGTTTACAGACTCTGACTGGTGGATAGACACTGGTGCGACCTGCCATGTCTGCTCTGACAAGGAATGGTTCGTCACATACCATCCAACTTCTGAGAAAGTTATCATGGCGAACCAAGCCCAAGCTGAAGTTCTGGGGGTCGGAACTGTGGAGCTGAAACTCACATCCGGGAACACTCTGACGCTTCAAGGTGTGAAGCACGTTCCAGTGATTGCAAATAACCTGATCTCTGGAAGCCTGCTTAGCAACGCAGGCTTGAGGATGGACATCAATGCTGGCCAGATTGTGATATCCAAGAAGGGAAATACTTCGGAAAAGCTTTTCAAACCAAAAGGATGTTCAAAATTCAGCTTGTAAACCACTCAAATGTAATCAATGCAATCGCTCTTTCTGATTATTCTCTTGAGTTGTGGCATAATAGGCTAGGACATGTTCACTCTAAAAGAATTAACAAAATGTCCAGTCTAGGACTTATCTCCAAATATGGGGGTAAGGTAGAGAAGTGTGAGTATGTGCTCAGACAAAGATCACAAGAAAACTCTTTCATCGGGTCAATCGAAGCACAGATCTTCTGGAGTTGGTGCACTCCGATATCTGTGACTTTAAGCAATTCTCTACAAAAGCCGGGATGAAGTATTTCATAACCTTCATCGATGACTTCTCAAAGTATGCGTTCGTCTACTTGCTCGAGTCTAAAGACAAAGCGTTCGAGAAGTTTAAGGATTTCAGGGCCGAGGCTGAACGGCAAACTGGACAACAACTCAAGAGGCTAAGAAGTGATCGAGATGGAGAGTATCGGTCTCATGAATTCACATTGTTCTGCAAAGAACATGGAATCATAAACGAGACTACTGCTCCTCAATCTAACGGAGTAGCGGAGAGGAAGAACAGAACGTTGACAGAAATGATGAACTCAATGCTGCTAACTGCGGGTCTTCCAAAATGCTACTGGGGAGAAGCTGCATTGACGGCCACTTTTATTCTAAATAGAGTGCCATATGCAAATTCGGACGTAACTCCTCATGAACTCTGGTTCAAAGTCAGACCTAACTTGAATATCATTCGAGTGTGGGGGTGTTTAGCTTATGTGAAGCTTCCAGATCTGAAGATTCAGAAGCTGGGGACAAGGACTACGAAGACGATCTTCTTGGGGTATGCAGAGAAGAGTGATGCTCGAAGATTTTTTGATATTGAGTCAAATTATATCGTCGAATCTCGCGATGCTGAATATTTTGAAGACAAGTTTGCAAGGCACAAGAACATTATTCTAACGGACATTCCGGAGAATAATGAAGGTGCAAAGGAGACTGAGATCTTCAATGAGCCAGTTGTCCAAGATGAAGTTGTTGCCGAGGAGACAACGATTGAACCAGAACTCGCTGAGCCATCGTCGAAGCGAGCGAGGAGGCCGAAGAACTTCGAAGATGACTTCATCACCTATCATGTGGAAGCAGATCCGCTTACCTATTATGAGGCGATGAAGACCAGAGATGCTATTTTCTGGAATGAGGCGATAGACAATAAAATTGAATCAATCACCTCCAATAACACTTGGGTGTTGGTTGATCTACCTGAAGGAGCAAAACATATCGGATGCAAGTGAATCTTCAAGAAGAAGATGAAAGCTGATGGAACCATTAACAAGTTCAAGGTCAGACTAGTGGCAAAGGGGTTTTCTCAGAAGCAGGAGATCGACTACTTTGACACGTATGCTCCAGTAGCCCGGATGACCACCATCAGAATATTGATTGCTCTCGCAGCGATACATAAGATGGGGATACATCAGATGGATGTGAAAACGATATTCCTGAATGGCGAGCTGACCGAAGAGATCTACATGCAACAACCAGAAGGGTTTGTCGTCAAAGGTCTTGAAGACAAAGTCTGCAAGTTGGTAAAATTTCTGTACGGTTTAAAGCAAGCTCCCAAAATGTGGCATAAAAAGTTTGACAAAGTCATAAGGTCAAATGGCTACAGGATCAGTGAAACAGACAAGTGCGTCTATACGAAGTTTGCTGACGGAAGATGAGTCATCGTTTGTCTATACGTGGACGACATGATAATCCTATGTACGAATATAAGCTGTGTCACGGAGACAAAGAAGTTCCTCTCGACGAAGTTCAGTATGAAGGACTTGGGGGATGCTGATGTTATCTTGGGACTCAAGATCATCCGGACAGACACTGGATTAGCACTGTCACAATCTCATTACATTGAGAAGATGCTCACTCGATACGGGTATCATGATCTTCCTTTAATTGATATGCCGTACCGGGCTGATCAGAAGCTGGAGCCAAACTCGAAGGAAAGCGTCATGCAGTTGGAGTATGCTAGCATCATCGGAAGTTTGATGTACGCTACTACTGCCACTAGGCCTGACATAGCTTTCGCTGTAGGAATGCTGAGTTGATTTACTAGCAATTCAGGCGTTGAGCACTGGAAAGCTGTGAAGCGGGTTATGAGATATCTCAAGAAGACTCAGACATATGCACTGCACTTCAGCGGAGAGCCGCTGGTAGTAGAAGGTTTCAGTGATGCTAGCTTGTGCTCAAAGTTAGAGAGCGAGAGGTCCACAGGTGGATTCATTTTCATAATGGGTGGAGCTACTATATCATGGAAGTCGAAGAAGCAGACTATGCTCTCGCGATCATCTATGGAATCTGAGTTCTTTGCACTTGATACCGCAGCAGATGAAGCAGAGTGGCTTCGGGAGCTCATGTATGATCTGTCACAACCCGCACCCACTGTGAGGGTACGAGTACGTAACAGTGCCCAGCCTACGCCGTAGTGTCGACGGTAGAACGCTGTCCTAGGTTACTATCTAACCAACAACTCACGTAACATATAATGTACTCATCATGATCAACTCCGAACGGAGGACGAGTATAAGATATCGTAACTCAATCACAGTCTAAGCCCGATAAGATAACACAGAAGAAATAACTAAGAAATAGAAAGACAACTAATAAAATAATAACAACTCTCAACAATCTCAAATACTACACAAGTCTCAAATCAACTACAACAAGTTTAACATGAAAAACAGATGCAAGTCTACTAATCTAAATCCCGATCACTCCTGAGTGTCGGGGCCAAAGGTAGCCATCCCGTCTCCGGGTCCATAATGAGTAGGGCAAGTATCCTCAGGGCAGTCATCTGTAAAATTTTCAATAGGTCCAGTCAGGACAGGAACGAGCACAATCTCATCTAGAAAACCCAAGTAAATGACAGAGAACTATAAAGCAGTTATAGGCAGTTGTATTGATGAACAAGGCAGTTTATATTCAGGTGATGGTAAGAAAGACAGATAAAGTGCAAGAAAAGTAAGTAACTAAACAAGAGGAGAATCATGGCAATAAAGACTGTAAAAATAGAACTAGCTGAACCAGGGTAATATGATATAAGTCCAGACAGTAAATGTATACGAGTGTAACTCCAATGTAAGTCCAGTATAAGACAAATCTAATACAAGATGAATCCGGTACGGGACGATCCCAGTCATAGTGATCAATGATTCCAGGGTGAGTCTAGCCTATACTCTAACAGTGTGTTTTAAAATACCGAGATCGACATGTAAACGGCTATAGGTAATACGGCACATCACACACCTGGCCGGGTGTCACGCCCCGATCCCGCAGAGTCCTTTCGTCCTCGCTTCGGACTCTTTTGGGACCGTTCGTCCTCGCTAAGGCGTGATGCCGTGCAAGCCTAAGTTGCGCTTGCACAAGGCCAAGACCTGGAACAAGACAAGATAGACAAGGTTGACAATACGCAGCGGAACGTATCGCAGATAATTGAAGCAGCAGCGGACATATTTCAGAATACAAGTATTGAACACAATGGTAACAAGAACATTTCTCTTTATTGATTTCATTTGAACAGATTACAAGCTCTCGATTCTCTCTGATACAATATTACATTCTCTCAGAACTTTACAGATTACAATGATCCCGTTCCCATACATTACATCTTTTTATATACAAAACCAAACTCTTGCACAGATGTCGTCTCTTGGCATCTCTTCTGATTTCTGGCTCCTGAGGATGAGGCTCGGGCTATCGCTTCGGACTATCCTTTTCGATGCATGGTGCACCTGCATGCAGACTGATGATGGGTCAGTATATCAGCATACTGGTGAATTGTGAACAAAGGAGCTACATTTTTCTGAAACGATCACTGTTCATTTAGTGAGAAAATATTTTCTTGTGATGTGATCTTGCTACTCTTTACCTAGATACATTTCATGAATGCATTAGTCAGTTTACATTCTTTTGAAAATACATCTTTGAAAAACCACAATCATTTCCATCTTAGCCGCTGTGCCTCCCACGGGTTCAGCTCGTCGCTAACCGTTGTGACTCGCATGGGTTCAGCTTGTCGCTAGCCGCTGTGACGCTCTTGGGTTCAGCTCGTCGCTAACCGCTGTGACTCTCATGGGTTCAGCTCGTCGCTAGCCGCTGTGACTCTCTAGGGTTCAGCTCGTCACTAAGTGGATTCCCCAATGCGTATGCGATATCAAATGAATCATGCATAAATCGAGCAAGTCATAAACAATTCCATCTTCTTTTCAGGCAGGATACAGATCTCTTTTCTTAGCAGACAAGGGGCAGGTTCTCTTTTAAGCATACTCAAGATTTCAGTCTTGTTATTAACAAAAGCATTCAATCAAAAACTCAGATTCTTAAGGCGTAAGCGAATCATAAAATGAGTCTTTGTCCACTCACCCAGATTAATCGTCTTCTGTTGCAGAGCCAGCAATCCGATCTTTCTGTTTATCTAGAGCCTTTGCGGAGCGGGGCACTACATAATTACCCACCGAAAAGAAGTTTCGTCCTCGAAACTTAAGGAGAAACTTACGATATCCTTAGCAGCGATAGTCCTCATCCTTCACCATCATAAAATATTTACGGACTTTTTGTATGGAACGTTCATCTCATTATTGATATCGAGTAGGCAATGGAATTTCAATCAGAAGACATGTACAAATTCAATTGAATCAAAATTGGCCAGAGGATCGTGTGGCTCTGATACCATTCTGTCACGCCCCGATCTCGCAGAGTCATTTCGTCCTCGCTTCGGACTCTTTTGGGACCGTTCGTCCTCGCTAAGGCGTGATGCCGTGCAAGCCTAAGTTGCGCTTGCACAAGGCCAAGACCTGGAACAAGACAAGATAGACAAGGTTGACAATACGCAGCGGAACGTATCGCAGATAATTGAAGCAGCAGCGGACATATTTCAGAATACAAGTATTGAACACAATGGTAACAAGAACATTTCTCTTTATTGATTTCATTTGAACAGATTACAAGCTCTCGATTCTCTCTGATACAATATTACATTCTCTCAGAACTTTACAGATTACAATGATCCCGTTCCTATACATTACATCCTTTTATATACAAAACCAAACTCTTGCACAGATGTCGTCTCTTGGCATCTCTTCTGATTTCTGGCTCCTGAGGATGAGGCTCGGGCTATCGCTTCGGACTATCCTTTTCGATGCATGGTGCACCTGCATGCAGACTGATGATGGGTCAGTATATCAGCATACTGGTGAATTGTGAACAAAGGAGCTACATTTTTCTGAAACGATCACTGTTCATTTAGTGAAAAAATATTTTCTTGTGATGTGATCTTGCTACTCTTTACCTAGATTCATTTCATGAATGCATTAGTCAGTTTACATTCTTTTGAAAATATATCTTTGAAAAACCACAATCATTTCCATCTTAGCCGCTGTGCCTCCCACGGGTTCAGCTCGTCGCTAACCGCTGTGACTCGCATGGGTTCAGCTCGTCGCTAGCCGCTGTGACGCTCTTGGGTTCAGCTCGTCGCTAACCGCTGTGACTCTCATGGGTTCAGCTCGTCGCTAGCCGCTGTGACTCTCTAGGGTTCAGCTCGTCACTAAGTGGATTCCCCAATGCGCATGCGATATCAAATGAATCATGCATAAATCGAGCAAGTCATAAACAATTCCATCTTCTTTTCAGGCAGGATACAGATCTCTTTTCTTAGCAGACAAGGGGCAGGTTCTCTTTTAAGCATACTCAAGATTTCAGTCTTGTTATTAACAAAAGCATTCAATCAAAAACTCAAATTCTTAAGGCGTAAGCGAATCATAAAATGAGTCTTTGTCCACTCACCCAGATTAATCGTCTTCTGTTGCAGAGCCAGCAATCCGATCTTTCTGTTTATCTAGAGCCTTTGCGGAGCGGGGCACTACACCGGGTGTGAGATGGCTATCATTCCAGTAGATTCCAGTTGGAAGATTCCAGATTGGGGTATGTCTATATGTCTTACTCAAGTATTTCCCCTCCCAGCAAGTACAAGTGATTCCAGAATACGACACGAGAATCGAGATGAGTCCAGCCAAATATGATGATACCATCAAGTGATTCCAGGGTGATTCAGTAATAGAAGCCAGACATAATGATACCAGTAATAGAGGCCAGACAATATGGTATGTGTGTCGCATACATGAATCCAGAATATCCAGACGTGTTGTAACAGAGAATCACATACAGCTAACTAGAACTGAAGTACTGTAATTGACAAATAAATGAGAGAACTATCAGAGAATGTACTCGCCTGATACTCTGAAAAGAGTAGTATAATATCAGATGTCTACAACAGTCACAATGTCCTAAACAGAGGAATACCGGTTATAATATGTTTAAATAAGACAAATGAAGTTTATGATGCAATCTACGTGATTTCTAGGCCAATCTAGGTCAAAGTCAACTCTAAGTCAAACCTGGTCAACTGTCTAGGTCAAACTAGGTCTAAGTCAAACTTGGGTCAACCATGGTCAACACTTTAGTCAAACTAGGTTAAACTAGTCTATCCTAGTTAAATAGTCCACTATTGGTCAAACTTGATTTGTTTGGCCTATTCTAGGTTATTTGGCTAAGAGACTATTAGTACTAGTGTCAAGGGTGGTATCAACCATAATCAAATCCTAGAATCTAACCACCAATTCTCATATACAAATAATACATCCTACATGATCATCTATAGAGTATAGTACATATAACCCACTATATATCATGCCACTCATATTTCACATACATATAACATATGCATAAATATCACATCTATATATAACATATATACAATATGAGAACTCTCAACAACAACTCACATTATTTCTCACTCTCTCAACCCATGTGGCCAATGGCCCATGCCCTCTCCTGGACACACATCTTAAACTCCATTTGATACTCTAAGCTAATCAAGCACACCCTCAACTCCAACATTCACTCCATATCCCTACTTCACTCCATGACTCACACCCATGGTACTTGGCCACCTTCACATGCCTAACCCAACTCTAACATCCCACTCTTTCACTATCCAAGTACTTGACTCATACATCCCACTCTCTAAAAATCCTATAAACTGAATACCAACATTTCTCTTTCTTAATTGAACCCTCACCCACTAGCACACATGTGGACATAGGCAATGCCAAACCATACTGTCCTCACAACTATCTACCTATATGTCTACCTTAACTGAAAATTCAGGGGTATATGTATCAATTACAATGATGTATTCGAATCCAAGACTGAACTCAACCCACACACTCTACCAAGTGTGGCACCAAGCCCACCTGGCTATGCAAGGCCAGGCCAAGCCAAGGCAGCCGCAATACAATGCTGCTACTGCTGCTAGCTGCAAACGAAAGCCCAGCCCAAAGTATCAATTGGTGTCACACACAAGGATGTGTGTGTCTAACAGTTAATCAGTGCTCAAATTGGGTCTCAGATTTACAGATTTCATACAAATGTGTTATGCAAAATAGGAAGTTGGCAAGTAAGGCCTGTGTGTGTGTACTGGTTAGTGTAACAGTTAAGACCATGTGTGTGTGTGTGTATAGAACTGAGTGAGTATCTCAGGAAAACAGGGAAAATAGCTCAACCCCATGAACCAACCCAATGTGTACATACATAGATATATATATATATCATCAATTTATTCACAGTTTTAACATCTAATCAATTTCAAACTCGAAAGAAATGATATTGAACAGAACCTATTACAGAAACCAAAATCCAGCATTGAAATCCTATTTCGAATCCAAAGCTCACCACAAATCAAAAATCAAGATTTCAGTAATGTAATACACATGTAGATGAGTTTAATAGGACAATTAAACATTAGGAATTAGTTTGAACTTAACAGTTGTCACGACCCGCACCCTAGAGTAAGGGCACGAGAACGTAACAACGCCCAGCCTACGTCGCAGTGTCGGCGGTAGAACGCTGTCCTAGGTCTCATGCATCTAGCAGTATAAGGATAAACAGTTTATACTCCCCGAATGGGGGTGACATAGCAGATACAGTCCCAATCACATCTAAGGTAGAGCATGATAAAGATAGATAAAATATGAAATCCAAAAGAGATACAGGAGATAGAAGTCTAAGTGTCTAAGATACATAAACCAAGAAATACATCTCAAAACTCAAATACAGTAATCCATAAAGTAAATACAGCTCCAGACAAAATAAAATAACTATCTAAACAACCTCTACTGTGTCTCCTCTAGGCTAGCAGACAATCCCAGGCCATCTGTAAAATTTATCAACAGGTCCAGTCAGGACAGGAGCGAGCACAATACATCTCATGCAGTTCATATCATGTCAGGAAATATAAAACAGGCAATAGAATAAGATACATGAAATGCTGTAAGAAGATGTACATGAAAACAGGAGAGATATTTGATAACTGGAAATATATACATGATAAGTAAGAACTGTAAGTGACTAGTGATTTAGAGTACGAGATGGCATGTAATTGGCTTAGGTTGTACATGATGAACATGAAAAGTAACAGAGTGTACATGATGGGTAAATCACATGACCATTTATACTCACCCCTACCCACAATCAATACACAAGGATCTATTCAAGTTACGTTACGGACATGATGTTTTGGTTATACAAGAAACACATGAGGAAACATGAGCGTACATGAAAGAACATGAGAGTACATGAACGTACATATAAGAACATGAGAGAACATGAGTGTACATGAATAACGCAGAAGCAAGGAATACATGATGTACATGAAACACATGTCATAAAGTATCCGATGCGTCCGCTAAGGGGGTAACATCCCAAGAAGAGATCCGTATAGTACCAATCCGTGATGATAACGTGACAGCATCAAGTAAAAGTAATCTAGAGCGAGAATATAATTCGTGACAAGTATGAAACGATCAGAGAATGTACTCGCCTGATAACCTGAATAGCTGATAAGTATAGGGGGTCCGACTGAAGCCACAGAGTCCTATTTAAAGCAACACAGGTTACAAGGTGTCTGGCTCCTAATTAGAACAGCACAAGTCACAACATGTCCAGAAGGGTAATATAAAGCACTACAATGTATTCTACATGAATCTAGGTCAAACTAGGCCAAAGTCAACCCTTGGTCAACTCTGGTCAACTGCACTAGTCAAACTAGGTCAAACTAGGTCATGTCCTAACCCAGCAAGTCTTACTAGGCCTAACCAAGACTATCCTAGCAAGCACACATCAATACAAGGCTATACAAGCCAACATACACCCAACTCTATATAGCATGCAATTATTCAATACTCAAATAGGCAAGAATTCACATTGGATATACACTAGGTAATCTATTACTTTAAACTATATATGTCTACACATATATACACATGCATATATTGGTATTCAACATTAGGTCTATAATCATGGCATTTCAATGGCTATATAAACTTATATATTATAATACAATATGCTACCATATATATAATATACATACATAGCTAAGTTAACTATATTCATAAATACTTATTTAAGAGGCTATGTGTGTGTATGTGAACATGGCAAAGGGGCAAGTGAGGGTTAAATGGGCATACATAGTGTATACATATCAAAGAATATCAAAGTGTAAGCGAACAAAGTGTCAAGTGTGATAGTGTCAACATAGTGTAAGGGGTACATGAGGTAATATAGGATTTGGTGGAGAAATTGCTAGGGATTGCTCTCTAGAAATTTGGGGAAGAACAAGAGAGAGAGTGTGGATGAGAATAATGAAATAAACTTGAGCCTATCCTCTCCCAAAGTGGCTGACCATATGGGGCTATTTGTCCTATTATGGTAAGGTCCAAAATGCCCCCACTAACCTATTCTATGAGTATTAGGAAAGGGCTAATTGGTTGGGACTAAATTAGTCATTCTAAAGTCTCTAATCACACTAACCTTATCCATAATAATTAGTCTAACCTCTAACTAAAATATTTCTATCATGTGGACTAAAATTAATATCATATGGGCCATGCCTAACTAGTGTGTGGGTCCCACTAGAGTCAAACTACCCCCCGGGTCCCCGTTTCAAGTCGGATTGAGTTAAAATTCGAACCCGACTCAAATAACCCCAAAATAATATCATAAATAATAAAATAAATTTTAACCCCAAAATAATATCATAAATAAGAAAATAAATTTTAAAAATATTCAAAAATGTAAAATGACAAAAATACCCCTGTTTCTGAAAACTGGGGGTGACAACAGTTCAAGATTCCAGTTTGTCTTGACAGTTCAAATGCAATTTCAAAAGCCAAAACCCATTTAAAACTAAAACCAAATTCGAAATCTCCATAAACCAAACCAAGGCATCAAAACTTAAACCTGAACTAATTGAAATCATCACAACCAATTAAATCATGAGATCAAACATCATACAAGCAGTTTACACATTGGAAATTTCAGGAAATCAGTTACAGTTCTTAGTATCAAAAAAAATATAGGTTTGAATCCAAATTCATTATTCGAATTACAATAAAACTTCAAATAATTGGTTGATAAACGTGTGTAAATATAATATGGTGTTATACAGGTCAATTCGTGTCCAAAAAAAGTCGACACAATGTGTCCAAAAGCTAAAAACCAAGTTTCATAGAATAACAGTGTCAGCAGCCTCGTACAGAGGTGCAGTGCATGCTAGGACACGACACACGACACCATAGGGCTCGTGCTCGTGTCCTAGGGTGCGCCAAGTATAGGGGAACATGCTCGTGTGTCTGTATCTTGTCCACTAAGGTCGTGTCCAAAGAAAACAGCGCGTATCAGACGCGATTTCGTGCGGCGCAGTGTCAGTACAAAACCCGTGTGAGCTCGATAACTTCGAGAATACTCCACGAAATCATCTCAAATTTTGGGATAGTGGTGACAGAGGTTGCCCCCTCGTGTCCACCAAAAATCATGTCACGAGAGGCCGTGTCGTGTCCTGTGACGACCCCGAGCAGCAGGGCAGCGCACCGGGGCCTCGTGCACGCGTTCGTGTCCAAATTTGGACACGAAAACCAATCCAAATCGTGTTCAGACATATAAATACATAATCTACATATAATAAGCTTTCCAAATATGTAATTTTTTTTGAAAATCAAGAACAAAAAGTTCTAAGAGACATTTCGTCGAACACCTATGTACATACGTTGATACGTGTTCGATACGGACACAAAATTGACTCAAACTTCAGGAACAACTAGGGGACTCCTAGATCTAGCCCTAAATGCAAATAAAACGAAATATTAATTCAATTTAAGGGATTTTACCTATAGGTGCAAAAATTTTGAAAAAGCCCCAAAATGAAGTGTTCCTCCTTGCTAGCTCGAATCCCCAAAATGCTCAAAATCTGGGATTACTCTCCACCAACAGTAAATAAATCCTAATTAGGTCCTAATGCAAAAGACTAGGGTTAAAAAGGAGTTGGAATGAAAAAGTTATAGAATGGCTCTTTACCTATTTCTTCAAAGCTTGAAAAAAAGAGGCAAGAACAAGGAGGAGATTATTTATAGGGAAGGGGGAGCCCTAGTGGCTGGTTAAAAAGTGGGAAATTAGGGTTAGGGCTTAGTCTAATGGCTATGGGCCAAGTTGCACTAGTCATGGAACCCATTTCTAAGTCTCAAGTCTATGGACCAATACACCAATCCTCCTATTTCAAACTTGATCCTAAGTGTCCTAACTTGAGTTGACTTAAGTTAGACTAGGGTCCATACCATGTTAACTAGGTCACCAAGTCAAGGTCAAAATCTAGGACAGTCTCTTAAGTCACAGCTTAGCAAAAGTCAAAATCAACAATCACCAGTGCAATAAATCATAAAATAATTCAAAGAGGCCAAATGACCAAAATACCCTCATGCTCAAAAGTAGAAATAAATTATCCTAATGACATGGTCAGGCTCTAGGTCAGACAGTCTCTCAGGTTACACTAGCAAGGCATCAAAATCACAAGCCATGACTTAAAACAGTTTTAAATAGTTCAAAAAAATGATTAAAAATCACCAAAAATTATAATGTAAAATAAATGTCAATAAATAATAATTATAATTATAAAATTTCAAAATTACCCTCATCTAGAAAACTGGGTGTTACAGATGAAGCAGAGTGGCTTCGGAAGCTCATGTACGATCTTCCAGTGGTTGGGGCGCAGATACCGATAATTTCGATATACTGCGACAACCAGGCGACTGCAGCGGTGGCATCAAATGATCTCTTCAAGAGAGGTGTCATTGCAGTGATTGATGTTCGGAGTCAGAAGAACCTGGCGGATCCGTTCACGAAGGGCCTCAAGCGCCACTGGTCGAAGACACAGCAAGGAAGATGGGCTTGAAAGCTTTCTGATATTGTGTCTTTGTAATCCTATTGTAAAGTTTTATGTTATTAGTTCAAAGAGAAATCTACTAGACATCTAACTTTCGGTTCAAAGGAGGACCATTGACTGGAATACTATCAGGTAACAGTGGGCACTTGTTCTTTGGAACATGAAAGGGTTACGGACCCATAACCACTGTTGTCTACTATATATTCTCTACAGAGAACGGATCCTGTGGGAAGGTTGGCTTAAATGCCTTAATGAGTTCTCAGGCAGAGTGAATGTCTGGAGTACTTTACATGAAGCACGGTAGTGCAGCACTACAAGGAGTGTAACTCCATGCTACAGTGAGGTGACTTCACCATGAGGTTCCCAGGTAGGGGTAATGCCTCGGCTTTGTAAGCCAAGTCACAGCGGAGTAGCACCGCAAATAGGCAGGTAGCCTAATGTTGTATGATAATCGTAATAAAGAGAGGTAGACAACACTACAAAAAGGATGATGTCCTCATATTACAGTGGCATGACACCACGAAGAGGTACCAGGTAGGGTAAAGCCTCGGCTTTGCGAGCCATGTCATAGCGACATAACACCGTACGGAAGCGCAAGGCTTCATGCTGGGTAGTTTGGCACTACAAAGAGGTCTGCGACCTCATGCTACAGTAGTATGACACTACGATGAGGTACCTAGGTGGGGTAAAGCCTCAGCTTTAAGCCATGTCGTAGCGGCGTAGCACCGCAAAGAAGCTCAATGCTTTATGCCATGACTCTTTATAAAGAACTCACCTATAGTGTATGGACAGAGATATCAGGCCGTCTCTTGAGGGTAAACTTGTAGACGCCCAAAAATTATACACTGAAACCAGGCTGGCACAAGGCCTTTAATGTGCAGCCAGAAGCACAGTTGATGTCATTATGTGAGTAGAAAGAATTGCAGTTATAGTACAGAATTCAAGGCTTAGTCTATTCTTGTATTATGCTGTTATTTAGCCTATGCGGAAAGATTCAAGTCATAGAGACATCTCTCCTAATGTATGATGGACAGTCACTGTGGGAAACGCTCAACCCATATATTGAGATATGTGGAAGATTGTTGATATTTTTGCCTTTGGATTAGGAAAGATAGTCCCACATCAGCTACACCAAATGGTGAGTATCTCAATATAATGCATTGCTTGTGTTGAGGTGTGCACATGTGGTGTGGTGGGGCACAAGTGTGTGCCATGTGGAAGTATTTTTCTAGAAGAAAAAATGATTAATTCCAACAAGGATGCAAGTTAATTTTTGTTGTGCGGACTCGGACTCAGACACGGACTCCAGGATGTCTCGTGCATGCACGAGAGTGTTCGGGGGGGTAGGCGTGGACTGGCACATTTCTATGTTGATTGTGGGATGATCTAAAATATCAAACTCTATTTTTGAGTATTAGTATTTTAGTCCCACATCGGATAGGAGAAGAGGTGAAGTCTCAACTCCACTCTATAAATAGAGCCCCTTGGCCTCCTTTGAAAGATGCACCAAGAAGAGAGTTAAGGGAGTCTGTAAAGTCCAGGAAGCCCGTTCAAGTCTCAAATATTGACTTACGAGCGTTCCAGAAGTTCTTCGTAAACTTGCTGGTTCCTGGAAGCAGATCGTGTTGGGGTGAATCTTGCTTTGAGCAACGGTGATCTTTATCACCCCAGCAAGAATCTTTCCTTTTTTTCTTTCTTCTCCTTCATCTAAGTTGTAACTCAGTTTTGTCCGTCTGCAACTGCGATTGCAAGGAAGAACGTGAGATTTATTTTCTGAACTCAGTTCTGTCCGTCAGCAACTGCGATTGCGAGGAAGAACATGAGATTTACTTTCTGATTATTGTTGCTTTTGTAATCAGATTCATATTATAGTGTTCCTCTTGGATCTCGAGAATAATCAGAAGGTGAACGTTTCTTGAACCTCTGATCTCGACATCGAGTCTACCATCTTTGATCAAGCCCCGGGACTAACAATATATATATATTTATTTTTGAAGCATATGTAAATTTTTATTAATATGACCAAGTGACCTCACATTACGTTGCTCATCTCCTACTTCTAGCAACCTGACAGGGAGCTCTACTCAGTTTATCCACCCATGATGCTAGCATCTTTCTTATGCCATTGCAGTCCCTTCGAAAATACGTCTATTTTTCTCCCTCCATATATGCCAAATTGTAGATAGAAGCCTGATTATGGCCTTGTTGTATATCTCCGAGCTATGCCTTTTTACCGCCCGTATCTCCTCAATAACCGTAAGCAACTTATCGCTTCTAGTGCCCGACATTCCCAGACTCGTCCAACACTTCTGCCATATGTACCCAGTTGTGATACATTTGGAAGAAAATATGATCCCGCGACTCCACTCCTCCCCCACACATCACGCATACCAGGTTATCAATATTAATGCCAAACTTGCGCATTCTCTGTCACGTGAGCAGTCTATCGCGTACATCTTTATACGCACACAGGTTCATCTTCTTAGCCACCTGCCAGGTCTAGATAACGTCCTCCCATGCAACTAGCGGATGATGGTCTCTTATTTGTTCATAGGCTGACTTGGAGGAGAATAAGCCAGAGCTCGTTCCCTCCCATATCCACCTATCAGTCTCCTCATCGGGTTGTATAGGCCCTTTCAAGATAGTCTCTGCGTGCCATTGTCTCATCTGGTTGTATAGGCATTTTTAAATTGCATTATATATATATATATATATATATATATATATATATATATATATATATATATATATATATATATATATATATATAATGCAATTTAAAAATGGTTCAAAATCGAGTCGTCCGAGCTGTATGTTTATTCTCAACATAATTATTTACTGTGTATATCCCTGACCCTCACCTAAAAATTCTTAAAATTATATCTAATTTAAATTGCTATATAATTTAGACAATTTTAATATATTTAAACTAACTAAATAATATTATCTAGATATATATAAAAAAATTAAAATTAATATCTATAACAATTTTTAATTAAGATTGTAGTTAAACTAGTTTTTTAATCTAATTATTTAATAATATCAGGAAAAAAAATTCTTAATATGACTAGTATATATGTCAGAATCTCATATATGTCAATGTGTCTCTCTCGCGGCCAACCCACCCAAATTTGATCGTCCGAAGTAGGTTTCGGACCATCCGGCCCACTCAACATCAAGAACGTGAGCTCTAAGTCCGTACCTTACTCATCGTATCATTCCTGGGTTCTCGCCAAACGGTACGATTGTATAAAATAGAAGACGCACAGAACACAAAAACTGGTCGGAGGCGGGTCCCACACATACTTAGATCAGCTGTTCCCGCGTGTTCAATATAAACGTTGCCAGCAGGCCCAGCACTGTTCCTGTTAAAATAAGGAGTCAGCCCCCACTAATTAGGGAGTAGGAACGCAACCGCCAAAGAGACGTACCAGAAAATTTTATAGAGAGAGAAGCTCCCCATTATTGCTGACGTCATCCTCATCCTCCGCCTCCAGAACTTAGGGTTAGGGTTCCGTCGAGCTGCGGAACAATCCGCTCGATCTGTGCTGTTCCTAGACGAGAATTGTTGGAGAGAGCGGTCGGTCTCTGACCGGTCGATTGTCTGCATATTCGTGAGTATATGCCCCTTTTCTCTCGATCTGGTGCGTTGGTCTTATGTTGCACGGACACGGCGATACGGACACGACATCAGATTTTATAGTGTCCGTGGATTGGATTTGATTTGTTTTTTTTTTTTTTTATGTTTTCTTTTATTTGATTGTCTAGTTCGCTTCTGAATCTTCCATATCCCATGAGCAAGTCTTCTGGTCTTGGATCGTATTATTGAATTAAATTTTAAATTATTGTTGCTTTTTTGGTGATTCCCCCCTAAATTCTTTATTTTTGCAAAGAAAAGTTGAATTTTCTTTTTCTTCATTAAGCACAGATTTTTTTTTTTTTTTTGAGTTCATGTGATTATTATTCTAATTGATCATATATTGGTGTTATTGAATGATGATTTTTTTTTTTTTTTTTTTTTTGCGAATTTCCTCTAGAAATTTATAATCTTTGCAAAACGTTGATTTTTTCCCCTTTCCAGAAGTAGAAAATTTCTTGTATGATTTCTGAATTAATGACTTTAATAGGTTTCTGAAGAGTTCATATTTAAATTTCATATCAAATCTTTGGTTATTTTGTAAAAAGTTGTTTTTTCCCCCTTACAGAAGTAGAATTTTTCTTGGAGGTTTGTTAATTGGTGGTTTCAATCGGTTCTGCTGGTCCTTTTTAGGTACAATTGGTGTTGTTTCCTTATAATATCTTGATAATCTGCGTTGATTATTTAAGTTGCACATGAGAACTTTTGATCGAGCTCTCCGACAAGTTCGGCATGCATCCCGGTTTCTAGGAGAACGGCACGTTTCCTCAATTGGATTCAACAGAGTTCGGACGGTCCAGATTTGAGTGCTCCAAGTGCCTTTTCTTTGTCCAAGCTGTCTTACAATGAGGGGATTGTGAGATCCTTGATCTTCTCGGGGGCCCTTTCGACCACCGCAGCAGCTGATTCTGCTGGAGGTTTTACTTCTATCTTCTTACTTTCAAATAGAGAAATTGTATTACACGGACTATTCCTATTTTGAAACTAATTACACGGACTACCCCTGCCCTTTATAAAAAGATTAGGGTTATTTGCATTAACTACCCCTAAGTTTTGGATTCATAACACATGATACCCCTACTTTTAAACTAATTACACCGGCCACCCCATGTTTTATGTTTATTACACGAGGTACCTCTACTTTAAGATAAAAGGGGAAAAAAAGGTATAACACTAACTACCCCTATTTTTATGTTATTTTTCTAAAGGGAAGGGGTGGTCAGTGTAATTAGTTTAAAAGTAGGGGTACCCCGTGTTATAAACCAAAAACTTAGGGGTAGTTAGTGTAAATAACCTCAAAAAATTAAACATAGGGGTGGTTAGTTTTATATCTTTCTATAGAAAATATAAAACATAGGGGTGGCTTGTGTAAATAGTTTCAAAGGAGGGGTTAGTTAGTGTAACAAGTATAAAACATAGGGGTAGTTAACGTAAAATGCCCCAAAAAAAACTAATATTAGTCTAAGTCATTCTTTCATTTGGTTCTTTGTATAAAGGGAGTTCCACAACATTAGCATTCTTCATGTTACTGTCAGAGTACATACATGGGATTTTTTTTCTTAAAATTATATATATATATATATATATATATATATATATATATATATATATATATATATATATATTCTCATAAAAACTGTACTTTTGAGACCTATTTACGAACTGCCATTGGTTCTGAAATTGCATTTCCAAATGCTACTTCAAGTCCACATGCAATTTTCATGTTTGAAGTCGCATATTCAAAGTATGATATGTCACTAATGAAATGCGGTTTCACTAGCGAATGGTATTATGGTAACAAGTTTAAGAAGACCTTTTTAGATTTATTTAAGACATTAATTAATTTAATAAGAAATCCCACATAGAAGTTCCATATTTGCTAGGTCACCTATGGAACTAGGTGGGATTTGGGATGTGACACTTCTGAGTGTAGTTCTTGGTGTTAATCCTACATGCAGTAGATGCTACTAGCTCTGGGCCTTTGATGGAGTACGAGAGGAGAATTTCGTCTGGGGAACTTGCCGATGGCGATAATTTTCAGGTGTGAGCTTACCTGTTCTGATACAAAGTTGTTAAAATGTTGGTTCTTTCGTCTTAGATCCCATTTTGTGAATCTTTTGATGGTGATTATTTCAGATTGACACCCTTAGAGTGCTGCAAAGGCTCTATGAACAGCTTGTTGAGAATGCGTACATATGCAAGTTGGATAGATATAATACATCTGAAAAAAGTGGAAGGTATGATCAATGAGTTACTATCTGAATCTATGTTGCGACGTGGGAACACGGATACGGCACATATTTTGGCATGTCCTATGTATCTTGTACAATGCATGTGCAACACGATATGAACACGGAACAAATATTTGGAGTGTCTCAGCTTCCTAGATCCAAATTAACTTTGTAGTTATTCTTGTATACTCCCCTGCTTCAAGATAAGCAGTAGAACTTTTTTTTAGATGAAGGGCTTATGGTAGTGTGAAATTGCAGGAGCAGATGGTTGTGGTCTCGCTTTATTCCTCAATCTTCTTATTCACCAGTCAAAGGACTGTACCTTTATGGAGGTGTTGGTACAGGGAAGACAATGCTTATGGATTTGTTTTATGATCAACTGTAAGTATATAGTGAAATCCAGAAAAAAAAATAGCGCCTTTATTGTGTCAGTACCTTAAGGATGACATTTCTTTATGATGTTTGTTTGTTTTCATGAGAAACGGCCAGTGTACTTAAATCTGAATATATGCTAGTATTCTACACAGCTATCATCATAACATGCTTACATGCCTACATGTATCCAGCATAAGGAAGATTGAATTGCCAGCACTACATTGATACCTGATATTTATAAATGGTGCATTAAAATTGATGCATGGTCTTTTTTTCTTCTTCTGATTAATTGGTTCTTTTAATATATTAATAGGGCTGCCATCGAGTCGAGTCGAGTCGAGCTTTGCATGTTCAAGCTCAGTTGTTTATGGAACAAAGTTAACGAGCCAAGCTCGAGCTTCAGTATCATATTCAAGCTCGATCTCGAATTATCTCATGAAAAGCTCGGCTCTCGAGCTTGAGCCGAGTTCGAGCTCAATTATACTTCTAGACTCCCAAATATTAACAAACGCCTCATTAGTATTGGGTTTGGGTATAAAACTCGGTTTTCTACGATCATGGGCTTAGATTGTCGCATTTGGTCCATTGGCAACCTGCTAAAATAGTAGTAATTGACTCAAGATACACTGGTTCGAGTCAAGTCAAGTCAGAAGAGTCGAGCCGAGCCGGGTACTCTTTGAGCTTAATGAGTCGAGCTTGTTCATGAGCTATCGAGCTGATCTTCCTATGTTCAATTTCGGCTTGTTAAGGAATCGAGCTCAAATTTTGGTTCAAGCTCGGTGCATTAAAGCGAGTCGAGCTCTGTTCATTTGCAGCTGCAGCCCTAAATATGAACAAACAAGTTTTTTTTTTAATTTTGCCCCTTCATCCAGTTGTGCATATGTTCTTTCAACCATGCACTTATCACCGTATGACCAAAACGTATAAACACTAGCCATAGTCAGCGAGATCTAGAATATCTTAAAATTTTCTTATAACGATACATTGATGTATAGGGTTCGAGTTGTAAGCATTAGGTGATAGGTCTTTTATATTTTTAGAGCAGAGGTATTCTCATGCTAGTTTATGGGTCTGAAAAAAGAGTCCAGAGGTTTTAGCATTGGATAGGTACCTTGGAGTACTGAACAGATTCAGGTTGTTCTGTGACTATATTGGCGTCTTGTATGTTACTGAAGGACGGTTCTTTCACGACTAAAACCTTGCACATACAAGCAGCCGAAAGTTGAGGTAACTACATCTGCATATTTTTGACTGTATGTGATAAGTCATTTATTCTGTTTCCTAAAAACTTCTCTTTCAATTAACATGAGTGGATTATGCTGAGAATTTCACAGAACAACCTCCCCCCCTGTTTTCTTCTTTATGTCATTCATGTCATGTTGGTGCAATGCAAATTACAAAAGATTTCTGCGGATATATTAATTAATTTTTCTCTCTCTTTCTTTCTCTCTCTCATCTGGTATATAGATTATATTGTATAAGACTTTACTATGGATTATGATTGTTTTCAATGTTTCTCTCTCTTCTCTCATCTGTTAGTGCAATGCAAATTACAAAATTTCTATGGATCCCTTTTGCAGGCCATCTAATTGTCTCTTTCTCTATGACATCATATATTAATTTTTTATGTTTGTCTCTCTCTCTCTCTCTCATCTGTTACATATTAAGACTTCTCTATGGATCCCTTTTGCAGGCCATCTAATTGGAGGAAGAAACGAATACACTTCCATGATTTTATGTTGAGTGTCCATAGTCGTCTACAGGTATGGTTGGCTCTGTTGTCATGCAATATTTGATCCATGCCAATCTGGTACAGATGATTTCAACTGTGAAATAGTTGCATATTGTTGCAACTGACTTTATGTTTACCGTACTCGTTCTACATTTTGCTGTTGTTTCTCTTCAAATCTTAGAGCATTTAATAATAGTTTATTACTACAGATGCATAAAGGTGTAGCAGATCCACTTGAAGTTGTTGCAGGGGAAATAGCAGATGAGTCTATTCTATTATGTCTCGATGAATTCATGGTACGTTTGAAATAAAGGGGTAGGTTCTACGTCCGGATGGGTTTTGCTTTATTACTTATTTCCTTTATGTTTCCTTAGTTCCGTTAGTGTGAAATTATTAATGAATTCTGCAACTTGTAGGTGAATGATGTTGCTGATGCTTTGATACTAAACCGGCTTTTTGGGCATTTGTTCAGCAAAGGCATTGTATGTTCTTAATTGGCGTCTTGATTGTTTTGAGATTGTACATGAACTATTAGAGACATTTGTGCGAAAACTTTTTCTTTCGTTTCTATAGGTTCTTGTTTCTACTTCAAACCGTGCTCCAGACAACCTATATGAAGGCGGTCTACAAAGGGATCTTTTCTTACCATTTATTGCTACTTTGAAGGTACTTAAGTGGATATAGGTAAACTTTTCTATATTTTTTTGCTTGATTTAGTGTGGCAACTTTCTACTTACAAATGCTGAACCTTCCATTGCAGGAAAGATGCATTGTTCATGCAATTGGTTCCTCCACGGACTATCGAAAAATGACTTCGGTAATTTTTGTGTCACATGCTTGCAGTATTACTTTTGGTTACTGTAGTGTGCTTAAAGGCAAAACCTTATAATTCTATAATGCAGGCTGAACAGGGTTTCTATTTGTTGGAGATGAGTGCTCTGAACTTCTAAAACAGAAGTTTCATCAGCTGATTGGGCAGGCAATTCCTGGTCCACAAGTTGTGGAAGTTGTTATGGGAAGACAATTACAGGTTTTATTCTTGTTATGAGTTTTGCCAGTCATGTAAGTTAAAGTTCTCCATTGTCATTTGCAGTTCAACTTTACTTATGGACCCTTTTTCAGGTCCGGCTGGGAGCTAATGGTTGTGCATATTTTTCTTTCCAAGAACTCTGTGACAGACCTTTGGGGGCAGCAGACTATTTTGGTTTATTTCGTGAGTTAACTTCTTATTTGTGCTCCTAGAGCTAGATAGAAGTAACATGGATATCCACACGTGTAGTTTTTAGTTGCCTACTACCTGGCATAATATACATGTGCATTTTCTTTTGCAGAGAGGTTTCACACACTAGCTCTTGAAGCCGTGCCGAAGTTTGGACTACACAACCGTACAGCTGCTTATCGTTTTGTCACATTGGTCGATGTGAGTTGGGTCTTGTTGCTAAATGATGGTTTTATCACTATACCCTGTCTCCTTTCATGTTATTTTTAACCTTTTGATATGTGGCATGCTACAATTGTCCAAGTTATTGATCATATTAGTTATGCTTCACAAAATAATGAGAAAGCACATATTTTCATTAGGGATATTAGTCATAAGTATATTACAGTGTCTAACATCCATATCTAAGTCGCATCAAATTAACTTGATGATTTTTTTTCCCATCATACACATGATTCTATGCATTTGTGAATAAGCCAGTTTGCTATACCATATACGTGCTTTTAGTTTTTGATTGCTAGAGAATAACAAGTGACATGAGAAAAATATCAAATCAAATGGTCGTCAATCTCTAATATATTATTCTCATTCATAAGTGAAGGACCTAGGCTTTTGATGTTTCTGATTGCATTCTACTATTATAAGGACATAAGACAAAAGTACAATGTTATCAACCAACAGATAACTATATGGCCCTTATCTGTCTAGGAGCGACACACCACATATGATACTTGCTGGAAATGTCATATCTAGGTTGCATGGACACGGATAGGATTCTGATACAAACACCATAAGGATTCAGATACGGACATTTAAAAGAAAATACAGGATATGTGTACCCATATCCAACATCGATACAGTTATGTGCATGACAACATATTTATATAGATAATTCTATACATTAGATCTTAGGCTAAATTATCCTAATGGCACCCTCAATTATAACGTTTGGGTGTTTTTGGCACCTTAATTTTTCACATGCTTGATTTTGGCATCCCAACTCTATAAATTGATTTTTGAAGCACCTTTCGTCATTTTGAAGCACGGGACTACTTCAAAAAAAGAAGAAGACAATATAAGTATTTAAATTATGTTTTTGTAGTACAATATATGATTTTTAAGTGGTCTCGATGTATTCAAAATTGACAAAAGGTTCTTTAAACGAGCAATTAATGAAATTGGGGTGCCAAAATCGAGCAATAAAAAGTTAAGGTGCCAAAAAAACATCCGAACCTTATAGTTGGAGTGTCATTAGGGTTATTTAGCCTTAGATCTTATTAACATCTATACTAAGCATGTTTGGGGTAGTAACTAGGTTCAAAAGTTACTGAAAGGATTCACCACAAAAGATGTTACTTTTTAATATCTTAATTATATTTGGCACGATCATAAAATGCCAAAATCTCCTTCAACTATGTTTTGGATATAATATGAGTATCAAACAAGTATCCTATCTAATACGGGCCCAGATACAAACCTCCATAGGAGTATCCATTCAACATAGCGTCATATTGTTGGATATCTTTTGGCACAGGTAAATATGATAGATGAGAAAATAATGTCACTTACACAAAGTAACCAAGGTCCTGTGACCAGGCCAAGGTAAAAACCCAAGGCTCAAAACTCCAAAGTAAAAACACCAAAATACATCCCCTACGACTATAAGTGAGTCTCCTATGATGATACCCTTTAGTGATCTAGGGGGTCGTGCCGCTAGCATCTTCTCTCTGTTCTAAAAGGCGTCCTCCTAGGCCGCCTAGGCGCTAGGCGTCAGGTGCCCGCCTGATGTCCCCTTAGGCGCCTGCATAGTCTCTTCGACGTCCGACTATGAATGTTTTTGGGTTTGTGGATTTTTTCCTACAATTTTTAGTATATGTTTTTGAATTTTGTGAACCGCCTAGATCTAGGCAGCCATCTAGGCATCCGCCTATGCGGGCTAGGCGCTAGGCGGTAGGGTGCCTGTCCGACTAGCGCGTAGCGCTTTTCATAACCTTGCATCTTCTTCGGATTGCCCTCCTTGTTTGGCTCATTTTTAATATTCCTCTTAGCTTCCCATGAAGGATTAACCATAGCAAGCTGACCTTTATGCTTGTTGATTAAGATATGTAGTGGAGTCGGCTCCTCTGTCTCTATATTGTTGGATTTGTCCTACTTAGATAGGACAACCATGTCGAAACTGCAGTAGTGTGGACTGCCCCTACTCGGACCTCCTCTTCTGTAGGAAACACACCCTTCGGGTCCCTTAGCAATTTGGCAAACGGAAAAAAATCGAGACGAAAGAAGTATGAGTACTGTATAAATCGGCGCAATGCAAGTAAAATACGTTAAAAAGTTCGGTCAAACATTTGTCAAACAAAATTCCAAGATTAGAAACTTTACATGCTTAAACAGGTTGTCAAATTTGGTTAATTAAACATGTTGCCACTACGTTTTTTGTGCCAAAATTGTCAATAATTCATATGGAACACGTGTAAAATTTTGCATGCTTAAAATTCGCATATTGATTCTAATCTTTCAAAAGTATGCAAGTATTATATGTTTTTGAAAGATACAGGAAAATTCGTGTATAATACGAGTTTTATTCGGGTGATTGCTAACAAGGTTCGGGTCTGGATCAGAAGCATTCACATGGGAGTGATATTGGATGTCATCAGGCAATAACTCACCGTCGGGTAGGTTAGAAGCCTCGATTCCCTCTTGAACAGGACACCCTCTCCCTTCTCCCAGTTCCATCTCTGTGAAGCTCTTAGCTTCGTCCCTCCACAAAACCTGCCTCATGTCCTACCGGACATCACGCACCATCATGTCGAAAACAGCTATATGAAGGGCACCTAGTAGGGGACCCATTCGTGCTCAACCTCCTGCTGGCTAATCTCGTTGGACGCAAGTTGAATTGGATTTTCCTAAAAAAATCAGCTCCTGCATCTACTTCAATGAAAATTCTGGCATACACCAATTTTTGACGAAGAGCAGTGGCGGCGTCCATTCTCAGAGGGTTTCCAACTGGCTAGCTAACTTCATAATAGCCGAAGCATTCCATATCGCTAATGGCAGCCATGGTAACCTAATCCAGATAGGAACCTTGGATAGACGATCCCTTTCAAAACTCATCTCGGGGTCTCACCGTCGTGTGATAGCTAACTTACCATTAAAAGTCGAAGGACCTCCTTCTAGCATGCATTCAACATCTTCCTCCAGCTCAAATTTGAACAGGAAGGACCCATTCTCCCTGGAGAAGACATAAATATCCCCTCGAGGCTGTCACAATATCTTAGCTGTGTTTGAAACAGTGCCAGAGCCGTAGCTGACTCTGGTCCCAACTAGTTAGGAATAATGGCCTTCTTCCAAAGCATTATGCTTCTGCATGGTCTTCAACTGCGATATCCGTCGTGGGCACCCTATCCTGAAAGAAGAACTGTTTGCATATAAGGGACGACAATCGTCTCCGTGCGATCGCGAAAAACCTCTCATCTTCCTCGCAAAGAGTTGCTCGAGGTATCAGGATAGTGGTCCAAAACATTGGCATGCAGAGTACGTTAGAGGATACCACTCGTACAATACCGAAAGAGATAGGCGTTGTCTCTCAGAGTCTCACTGGAATCTCTTGCGAAAGGGGCCGCTCTGCCGGGACTTCGATGAGGATATGCGCAAAGGCTAGTTTGCAGCTGTCCATCTTAATGGGGATACCGATGACGCTAGCCAGCTTACAGAGAGATGACTCATTCTAGAGCTACATAGAAGCTACAAGAACTATACCAAGATGGGAACCACAACAAGATCTCTTTCCAAAGAGATCATCGGATCCCATCGTCTGACAATGACAAGGCATCCATCGAACATCCATAGACTACCGCGAGAAGGAGATGGGAACCCCATATATATATATGTGATGGGATTAGAAATTGAGTCTATCCGTGGGAAGTTAGGAGGTAGCACCAATTGAGGACAAGACAAGATAAAACCGACTTAGGTGATTCAAACATATCAATAAATGCGTTATCTCCACAAATATTGGAGAGCGATAATAGAGCGTTATTGTTCTTGGCTTCATCTCCACAAATATTGGAGGGGGACATTTCATGATGCTTCTTTTCAATGTGGATTTCTTCAAGGGGGGACATGGAGGCCCGCAATTGGTTGTTATGTTCTATGGAAATCTACCTCGCTTGAGAGGTCTTCACATAAATCAGTAGGATTTGTAGGGTTCCTACGATTCTGATTGAGATTATTATTTATTTATTTAGAGAATAAACTGTTGGACACCCCCTACCCCCCCCCCCCCCCCCCCCCCCCCCACACACACACACACACACACACACACCCACCCCACACACCCCCTCTTTTCTTTTTCTTTAATCGATATTAATTAAGAAACAAAGACAAAAGTAGCCGGAGAACTCCGGAAGAAACAAGTAGAAAACTACAAGATAACTCTCAAACAAAGTTGGAACGATCTACAAGCCAGTCGAACTTTCCGTAGCTAGAATCCATCGCTTTTGTTAATAAAAGTCCATGAATACCTTGACCTTCCTCTCGTCTTCCAAGCAAAGATCTCGCTCTAAAGATCTGAATGTTTTTTTTTGATGGGGACAAGAACACCCCCCTTCTGTTTCATTAAAGAATGTTGCAAGTACTATACTATAATTACCATATTTAACTCTGCTCAGGCCTATCGAGCACACATTACAACTACTACAGGACTAGGCTTTAGTGGATTTGTTTTGAATGCCGAGAATGTTGCAACTACTATATCACTAGACTTAAGTGGAGCAGTTTGAGTTTATATATTTAATAATGGGAATTAAGTTGTTTGCAAGCTTGGGCTTACTCTTGTTGATGCTAATGCTCAAATACCCTCTGTTTTTTTTTTTTAATCTTAAGCATCTGTTTCTACTTCATGGGGTTGATCCAGTTATATGGAAGAAAAAATTGTTCTCAACTACAGTCTCAACATGAATATTTGTGTCTTAATCAAACATAATATCTCTGTTGGTGTACCTTAATATGGTAGTAGATATTTCTACTTGATTGTTACACGATTATACTATTTGATATTAGTATACAATTGATATAAAAGTTAGAAATTTAGTTGATGAGCTTAAATCCAAAGGTAGCTTTGAATTTCTTTTTTTGCAGGTGATGTATGAGAATAAATCCAGATTATTATGTACAGCGGAAGCGTCTCCGGTGGAACTATTTGAAAGAATTGTTACAGTGGCTGATGCACAAAAGATATCTCCTAGAACTTCTTCAAGGTCACAAAAGACTGTTGATCTTGATCTGTGTGTGGATAATGAACTAGGTTTTGCCAAGGACCGTACCATTAGTAGGTATTATTCCTCCCACAAAATCGGACTATTTTCAGCTTTTTACCAGTTGAATGCGTAGGACTGTTTATGATTATATGTTACACCAATCTGCGGGTGAAGACCCTAATAGGGTTGGATTGCAACAATAGACCGCCAAATCCTATTAATTTATGTTCGAATCTAGGACACTCCAAAAATTGGTGTCGTGTTTGTGTTGCTTAGTGTCGTAGTCGTATGGGACATGCCACAGGCACACCAATATAGATGTTATAACCATGTCAATATCATGTCATTCCAGCCATGTCCGTATCATGTCATTCTGGCTGTGTCTGTGCATCATGAAGTTCTTATATGATCAGCTCTTAACCTTATAGTGCGAGAAGTAATAATTCGGTCAGTTTACTTGGAGGTAGACTTTGATACCCCTGTTAAGCATCCTATATATAAATGCTTCTGAGCACAGGGAAAATACTTGTATAGCCACAAGAACCAATGATCTTGGAATGTGAACATTTTGGCAACGTTATTTTGATGAAGGAACCTAAGTTTTGTTCTCCACTCCTGATTACTTTTCTTTGGAAGCTACTGGACTTTTGACTCTGTATTTATTCAATTGAGTCTCACCGGCTCCAACATAATAACTTTGGTCTCTATATAAATCAAACATGATTGCTTTACTGGATATAATATGTTCTGCAGATTCTTTCTAGATTACATTAGTTAATAAATTTTCTATTTGGTCTGAATTCTTAGGTTGACAGAGATAAACAGCCGGGAGTACTTAGAGAAGCATGAGGCCGAATTACAGTAGGGAGTTGGCGTGATAATTTGGAGAAAAAACTGATGCTCTAGTGCATGATATTGTTGCTCTAAGCTGCCAGGGATAACACCAGCCCTCTCCAAACAATTCAGGAGTGTGCAATAGTTAACAAGTACTATATTCTTCTTCTTAAGTTATTGTCTATAATAATACAGACCCACTACAGCCAATTGGGAGAATCTGTAACAATAATGCTGTATGTATGTGTCCCAATAATGTTCAGTAAGTGCCCTTCAATTCATCTGAGTGCGGAGAAGATGTCGAGTATGTCATAATACTGAATAAACTTGGGTGCGCCATCTGACCTTTTCGGTTAGTCCTTGTCAAATATGCGTGCTGTAGATTATACATGAATGATATTTGCGCTATCTTGTCTGGAATATTGGTGAAATGGTTTATGTTTGATTGCACCCTCTTTTTAACTTGAGTAGTAAGAGCATTCATAGTGGGGACATTTCATAGCATCCTTCAATTTTTTTAGATTATTGAGTGTCCCCTTCATATTGGCACACAATAACACACTCCAAATAATACATCAAATTCATACTCCTAAGTTAACCTATTTCTCTCTTCTTTTTCTCTTGGTCGACGGAGTTGGATTATTATCCATGAGCTACTAGCACACGTTCCAAATTTGGAGAATCTCTTGGCTTGCTAGTATTTTTCAAGTGTGGGTAAGAGCATCCACAATGGGAGCACTCCATATCACATACTAATTTTTTTTTTTAAATTGTGTAAATTACTACTTTTGGAGTGTTCATTTAATATCACCCAAAATAACAAACTATAGTACTCCAAATTAATATCCTATTTCCCCCCCCCCCCCCTCTTTTTTCTTTATTTTTCCCTCCTTTTTCTCTCTTGGCGGGCCTAGATGAGTTATCGTTCACAAGCTAGGACACGTTCCAAATTTGGAGAGCCTCTTGACTTGCTAGTATTTTTCAAGTGTGAACAAGAGTCAACTACAGTCCTCAAGTGCTATAAATTTTGATTAAAACAAAAATGTAGAACTTTGAACCACTCTAACTAGGATGCTCTAAGAGCCGACTGCAACCATGCTACAAATTTTGACTAACGCAAAAATGTAACACTTCATAAACTCCCAGTATGGCCGCTCTAAAAGGGGTTAGTTTTGGAGCGGAGAAATTAACCAAACAATCCTCCTTTTAGGAAGAGGAAAAAATTATAAAAGTATAAAAGTGAGAGAGAGAGAGAGAGAATATTTTGTAGCCAAATAACCTCTACGGGATTTTTATATTAATTATATATTTTAGGGAGGAAATATAATGTCTGTGTATTTGGATAAGGCATCTACTTATTTGTGATTATCCACAAATATATGATTTAAATACCTCCCCTGAATGTCCACTTTAATCATTGCTCCATTAAAAACCTTTCATAAAGAAAAAATTTATTGGAAAAAAATCCATAGTAAAAGAAAATAGTATAACTCAGGAATTTAAATAGGTGCGACTTATAGTATCTCGTTAAAAATATTTCGAAGGAAAAATTCAGTGAAAAAAAATATCGAAAGAAAATAGTACAATCAGCAAAGACATTCTTCAGGATATTTTCTTTTGGCATCTTCAAGATGCTCCCCCTAAAAATTATTGAAAATATTACATTTAGTTCTTACATCAACTTAAGTGAAAAGTCAACCCCCCCCCCCCCCCCCCCCCCCCAATTAATACATTTGAATATTACATCCACCAAAATATTTTATTTGCATATACATTTATATGCCTATACATATATATGCATTAAGGGTTGTAGGCTTATTTGTGACTCCTTGAAGCTCGCAACTCTCCCTGATATGTTGAACTAGTAAAACCTTAGCCATAGGAATTCTCTACTTACTTCATGAAGTGCCAAGATAATTGGTCGAGGTTGCCGCAACAGTTTGTTTGATTGGTCTTCGAAATAACTGCAACACTGTTAAGAAAAATATATCTTGTTTGTGATCTCCCCTTACGGGGTCAGATAAATAACATGTGCATGAAAATCCAATAGTATCAGCACATCCATATAACGATGGTTCCTTTGATATATCTAAAAATGTACATTATGTCATTCCAGTGTTTATGTGTATGTGCATATCTATATCTAAATAGTAGGTACCATAAAAGATATATCATGAAGTACATTGTGCTAAATAAAGAATTACACATATTTTTATTAAATAGGACACTTCAGGACCCAAAACATGTTCTTTTCTTCTTTCGTTCGAAATGAGTCCTAATGACCTGACCATAGCCAGGGAATTTTCTATGTATATCTTACTGTCTAGCTTACTACAGCCAGAAAATATTTCTTCATAATTTATTCTTAGTCTTTCTGCGAATCCTTTACCTTTGGATCTCATTCTTTTATTTGTTTTCTTATAAACACCCATTTAAAACCTACTGGATTTTTTGAAGGGGTTGTATTATAGGACAGAACATTCAATATTTTGCGAGGGAATCTAGTTTCGTTTGAATCACATCTTTCCATTTTGACCAATTTTGTCCTTTTCGACATTCAACGAATGTTGGTGGTTTAGTATTATCATAATTTTTTATCACCCTTTTATTCTCATTTGTTAATGTCATCCGTGCCAAAAAATAAATTTGAATCCAAATTTCTTCTGAGTATGTCAAAACATAGATTTCTCATTGTTGTCGGTACCTATTTTTCAGTCTCTTCTGGGATCTGAGACATCCTCGATCAAAGCGATAAATTTTATTTTGGAGAAATTGGATCTTTAGTTTACGACATCTTCTAGACTGTCATGAACTTTCTTTACAATAGATGCTACTTCAGGAGCTTCTTCTTCGAGAGCATCATGATTTGTTATATTATTCAATCTCTTCTTTTTTAGAGAAGAACCTTTAGAACCTTTATGTCTTTTACGTTCTTGATATGGAATAAATAACTGATTCATTTGTTTCGTTTAGTACTTCTATTCTAACAGGTACATTCATAGTTGGTATATGTAACATAGTTACTTATGCAACATTATTAAAGGCATCGAGTATGAGATAAAGTGAGAGTATGCCACAATAATTCACGATGTTCATCTAGAACAAGATATTTATCTTCCTTTTATATCCCCATACAATGAGAATACCGTCTTATCAAAGTGACAAACCACAAATTTTACGATAAATATATTTCATGCCAAAAAATAAAAAAATCTACATGATTTAATAATCGATGGAGACTCAAAAATCGAGCATAAATTTTCGATCGACGTTGGGGGCCATTATTAATAAATACTAAAATTATTGTTCACAAAACATAGATGCTAAATACTATAGTTCCAAATAATATCAACATAAAGCATAAAAGTCTAAAAATAATACATTTTTAAATAAATGAAACTAAGCTACTGATTATTCAGATGCAATCTTCATGAGTGATGGTTTAGAAACATTATTTTTCTTCAGATAAAGGGACACAAAGTTGACCATTAGGTATACTGTAATTTATTAAGGGATGACCACAAGAATTTGTTATGATCATTCTCATCATCATTGCTCTAGGGTGTCTCGGTCGATCATGCCACAGTTTAAAAGTTATGGGATAATTCGACTTCTGACTCACTCTACAATGGGTCCTAAGGATTAAGCTGTTGGCTCATTGTAGTATGTGACTCAATATCCCCAATATAATATATCCTTAGTGTATAGTTGGAGAATCTCTCTAGTATGAACTTCTGGTTCTCTACGCTAGAGGTTACACGATATATTTCATATTTTCCTCGATCAAAGTTTTTTAATATGATGCCCATTTGTCTTTATATCTTTAAGACTATTTTTATTTTAAATTACGAGAATATAAGAAATAAAAGATATTTTTATAACTGCATGTAGATTTCATTCAGTAAAACTAGATGCCATATGCCGGAGCCTTTAATAATTTGAGCCGAGTCAACTATAGTGCATACTACATTGGAGATGAAGTTAGTGGTTGAGAAATAGATCATGCTCTTGATGATTGCATGTGAAGTGGCATTGTCAATTAATTCGAAAGTATATCATTCTCATTACTTAACACTCCCAATTCCAAAGGGCAGAAAGCAATACATAGAAAATCCTTATGACCAGAGAAAGTCGCCATGGGACTGATGACATGATTAAGAAACTGACAGTTTTTGTAACCATTGCTATTATAGACCATGTAAGACAAAGGCCACTGAATCTAATAGGAGTATACCTTCGGTGCACCGCTATGTGCCACCAGGGACGGATCCAGAAATATATACTAGGATGGACTAGCACAGTTTGAAATAAATTGGATGTAGGCTAACATCCACAAAAAAAAAAATCAGAAAAAAAAAACTATATAGAAAAAAGAAGAAGAAAATTTTTTGGGGTGGGCTCGAGCCCACCCCACCATCTACTTGGATCCGCTCTTATGTGCCACAGAATTATGGATATTGGACTTTTTGGAAAATATTGCTGACTTACCGGTATATCGTTGGTACACTGTTAGCAGTATACCAGTGGTATACCAGCTGCAATGATCTATGGAAACACAGCTCGAGATTTGGGTTTTCGATGTCAAATTTATGCCCAAACTCATCTAACTTGTTTCGGAAAAACTAGGGGATCTCTAAACTAATCCTACAACAATATATGACCAATCATAGAGATCAAAATCTCAGTATCATATCAAATATCCATATTTCCATACTAGATTCCTAATTTTATCCCAAGTACAACCTAGGTTCAGAACCCAAGCTAGAATTCCGAATTCAACAAAAAAAAAAAAAAATTCACAAATTACGAGAAAACTGAAATAAAATATATAGAATTATGCTACAATAGTTTATTTAAAGAAAACCATCAAAAATCAAAAAAATTATTCACAAGTACAAAATGTATTCCTTAGCTTCTAGGTCAACCACTCTACATTTGGGACTGGTCGAGAGACCACAATCCTCTCGCCATTAGTATTTATGCGCGTAGACGTTTTTTCTAAGGACACCACCAAGTTTACTTGGGGGCAGCCCAAACATGTGTAACTTTTGCTAGGGGGCACCCAAAATTTGCTTGGAAACAGCCCAAAAATTAGGACAGAGGGAGGAGGGTGAGCGGACGGCGGAGGCGCCAAGCGCGGGCGCGGCGGAGGGCGCGGGGCGTGGCAGAGGGCGTCGAGGGCGGAGGCTTGACGAAGACTCTAGGACTCCGAAGCTAGCTCGATCTCCCCCTCCTCCTTCTCCCTCTCCTCCCCACCGACTTCATCGTCATCGTCGACCTCGAAAACCATCTCCTCCTCGTCCTTCTTCGCCGGCTTGACGTCGAACCCGAGCGGCTTGTTCTGGACCGCCTGGGCCCACGCGAAGGAGTAGACCCCAGATTTTCTGGGGCGGAAGTCGTCGGCGGAGATCTCCTCCAGCGACGAGTCGCTGCCGCCGTCGGTCCCCGACCCTTCCCTCCTCCTCATCGTCGGAATCTAGGGCTAGGTCTCCCCAAAGATTCTCCTCCTCATCGTCGGTCCCCAGACCCCATATTTCCTGCTGCTGCTTCTTCTTCTCTGAGGACTGCCAACTTGTTGGCAGTCCTAACATTATGTTAGGACTGCCAACTTGTTGGCAGTCCTAACATTATGTTAGGACTGCCAACATGCTGGCAGTCCTAGGACTGTCAGCATGTTGGCAGTCCTATTTGCTAGAAAAAATTGGGCTAGCCCCAAGTAAAAAAATGGATGGCAAACTTGTAAAATTTTTTTTAACATTTTTGGGCTAGCCCCAAGTAAAAAGTGTGGTGCCCTTAGAAAAAAAAACCTTTTAATTTTGTGGTGTTTATAAGGGCACTTCAATTTTTACTCAGGGCTAGTCCGGATTGGGGCTAACCCAAATTTTTTTGGGTTTTACTCAGGACAGTCCATTTTTTTTGATCTAGGGTTGTCCCAAAGTAATCCCCCCCCCCCAAAAAAAAAAACACAAATTTTATCTCTCATTTGCCAAAATACTTCTCTCTCATCCTAAACCCTAACTTCTCTCTTCTTCTTCCTCCTAAACCCTAAACTCTAACTCCATTCTCCACCACTGCAGCCGAGCATCTTCATCATCTTCCTCTTCTTCTCCACGTCTTCTTCTCTCTTTCAAGGAGAACGATGGCCCCCAAACCTTCCTCGCAAACAAGGTACAAAATTTTGCGTCGTCCAGGACTGCCCATTCTTCTGGCAGTCCTGACTGTATGTTGGACTGCCAGAAAAATGAGCAGTCCATTGGCATAACATGTGTAACAATGGACTGCCCATTTTTCTGGCAATCCAACATACAGTTAGGACTGCCAGAAAAGTAGGCAGTCATTTCTTACACATGATGTGAGTTAGGACTGCCAACTTTTCTGGCAGTCCTAGCTGTATGTTGGACTGCCAGAAATTTGGGCAGTCTTTAGTTACACATGTCCTGAGTAAAAATTGAAGTGCCCTGAGTAAAATTTTTCAATGGCAAACTTGTAAATAATACAAAGTTTAAAATGGGCTAGCCCTGAGTAAAAATTGAAGTGCCCTTATAAACACCCTAATTTTGTGTATGTAAGCTGTGTCTGTTGGTATTTTTATCTTTGGACTAGGAAAGATAGTCCCACATCGGCTACACCAAATGGTGAGTATCTCAATATAATGCATTGCTTGTGTTGAGGTGTGCACATGAGGTGTGGTGGGGCACAAGTGTGACATGTGGGAGTATTTTCCTAGAAGAAAAAATGATTAATTCCAACAAAGTTGTAAGTTGATTTTTGTTGTGCGGACTCGGACTCGGATACAGACTCCAGGATGTCTCCACGGGAGTGTTCGGGGGTAGGCGTGGACTGGCAAACTTCTATGCTGATTGTGGGATGATCTAAAATATCAAACTCTATTTTTGAGTATTGGTATTTTAGTCCCACATCAGATAGGAGTGTTCGGGGGGTAGGCGTGGACTGGCACACTTCTATGCTGATTGTGGGATGATTTAAAATATCAAACTCTATTTTTGAGCATTGGTATTTTAGTCCCACATCGGATAGGAGAAGATGTTAAGTCTCACTCCACTCTATAAATAGAGCCCCTTGGCCTCCTTTGAAAGATGCACCAAAGAAGAGAGTTAAGGGAGTCTGTAAAGTCCAGGAAGCCCGTTCGAAATATTGACTGATGAGCATTCCAGAAGTTCTCTAGAACTTGTTGGTTCCTATAAGCGGATCGTATATGGGCGAATCTTGCTTTGAACAACGGTGATCTTATCACCCCAGCCAAGTTGCCTTTCTCTTTCTTCTTTCCTTCTCTTCTCTTCTTCTCTGATCTAATCAGATACTTCTTGTGGGCTTTCGTCGCTGTTGCTGCTAGCAACTCGATTTGTATCTTCCTAAAAGAAGCTCTACTTTCGTTTGTTGTTGTAACGAAATCTCTTTAGATTTTCGTTACCCAGAAACCTCCAAGGATCTCTGTGGTGCACCTTCTTTGAAGTGTTGCTACGAAACGTTGTTACTATTGAGACAACTGTTTCGTTTTTCTGTTTTTCATCGAAAATTATGCCTCGAAAATAACAAATTTATTGTGAAAAAACTAAGGCTTGAATACTGAGATAGCACTGTAATGTTTGATGTGAGAAACATCTAATCTCTACGCTCGTCTCTTGAGACTTGAAATAAACAGTTCAAGATGAACCATATTTAAGTCATATGTATATTCTCACGTAATTATAAATCAAAAATAAATAAATTTTAACTAATTATTTAACTATCTAAAATTATCTCACTATACCTCTAACTCATGTAATTAAGATGGAAGATATTCTCTTGGCTAGATGAATTCGGTCCCATCATTATTTATAATTAATTTTAATTATTTTTTGGTAAATTTTTTTAAACACTGCACATGCAACATTACTGAGTAAATATAGATCTGGGTCAAAGTATTTTTACTGTCAGAATTCACAACTTCCAAACCATCGCTACTCTTTCCCATATTTATTTTTCATTGCTTGTACTTAAAAATTCTTTTGTATTAAGATTTTTTTATACTTAGAAGCGATAATATAAATTTGTAACAAAAAATTAATAAAATTTTGTTCACGGCAAACAATAGCCAGCACCAGAGGCTCCATTGGAAGAAGCACGAGAGAGCGTCAATCATCCACGAGGTACTTATTAGATGAGTATGTGTTATGGAGAGCCCGAAAGATTTACAAATGCGATAGAAGATGAATACAAACATGAGTGAATGTAGGCCATGCAAGAGGAGATGAGTTCCTTACATGCAAACTCCACTTATGAGCTGGTGCGGTTACCAAAGGACAATAAGGCTTTGAATAATCGATAGGTGTTCATAATGAAGCAGATATAAGACGCTAATCGTTTTCGATACAAAATGAGGCTGGTATAGTCAGTGGAAGGACGTAGATTTTGATAAAATCTTCTCGCTGATCGTCAACTTGTAATCCATCATGGTGGTGCTAACTTTAGCATCCAACCTTGATTTGTAGGTTGAGTAGATAGACATGAAGACGACATTCCTCCAGGATGATTTAAAGGAGGAATTATACATGGATTAGCCAGAAGATTCTATGAAAAGGATAAGTCATATTTGGTCTGCCGGTTAAAAGAAAAGTCTATATGTTTGAAGCAGGCTCCGCAATAGTGGTACAGAAAGTTTGAGTCATTTGTAGGGGATCATGTTTATGCACATACGACGTCGGACCATTGTGCATTTGGAAGCATTTTGTCCAGGGTGATTTTATCATATTATTACTCTATGTGGATGATATGCTATTGGTGGGTCAAAATGTAACTAGGATAGCAAAGTTGAAGCACTAACTGGGTGAGAGCTTCTCTATGAAGGACTTGGATACAGCGAAGACTATTCATGGGATAGAGATCAGCCGAGAGAGAGAGAGAGAGTCCAAGTTGTTGTTGTCACGCCCCAGAACCGGAATACCGGAGAGCGGGGGCAGACATAGCCAGCTACGCAATCCCAAAGTACGTTAATACTCTGAAATCACGTATAAGCTGTCAAGACATGGGGGTTACTCTACAAGCCATCAGTCAATCCTATGGTTTAACAATCCTAGGTATCTCAATCACAGGCAATTATACAAGAGCAAAGAGTACGATCATCATACATACAATAGTAAGGCGTCCCGAACCATATATACATGAATGATCATGGAGCCAGTACCACAAAACTGATGACTGGCTAGAGTATTAGTCGTACATGATAAGGACTAGCTATAGTCTAGAATACATGTATCATGTTTATGCCCGTAGGCTACAATATCAAAGAAAATACCAAAACACGAGCTAAACACGTGCTCGGGGCTAAACGTTACAAGAAGAGAATTTATATATCAGTGGGAGGATGAAGAAAAAAACCCACTGAGGCACTCTGGTGTTCCGGTTGGTCACCGTCGAGTAGATGGTGCGGTAGATCCTTCGGGCTCTTCTATCAGAACCTGGCCATGCAAAACCAGTGGGGTCAGACCCCAAATAGCAAGTACCACAAAGGAGGCCGAACTATGAACTTAAAACCAGCAATCATTAGCATTCAACAAGGAGAGAAGGCAATAAATAAAGGAAGATCGAGATTCGTGCAGTACCAATGCACTTATCCCGAACATAGAGAGACAGTAAGTAAATCATCATTTGACATAAAGTAAACTGGAGAACATGTTAAATAAATAGAACTGGGAAGGTGATATACGATGAGATAACCATGGGACTATTCAGATAACCAGGTTACAACCCGTAAACCAAACAAGGACCGGGGTTGTAACCCTTCGTCTGAACAGAACTTGGTTTCTCTCGCCATTTATCGCCAGGATAAAATAAGAAATCAGGACATATAACGATTATGTACAGGACAGGACGAATATGAACAATCAGGTCAGGTGACAATCTTGTGCAGGATCAAGTCAAGACTAGACTAAGTTAGACTCCATTCAATCAATCACGGCCAAGCAATAAGTACGGCTTGATACTTTAACTAACTAGGGTTATCACAGGCCTAGTTACTAGCAAGATGCAATGAGATTACTCTACAGCCACAAGTCCTGCAGACCATCCAGGTTACCCAGGTCGAAATTAGGGGTTGAATTCAGGTGGGTACACCGTCCAGGAAACGCATGTACCCTTAGGTAGCTTGAAGGGTGCAACACATGACAGTGTGCTGGAAATGTGCCCTACTCGACGGCAGGCTACAGATCCCAGGCGCGCCCAGGTAACGGGATTGCCTGTAGCTGGGGAAATCTCTTCATGACTAATGTATTAATCTAGTTATTAGTCCTTAGTTCATTTCAATAGGTACTCCTGACCGTGGTACTCAGGAGTCCCTCCCTAGACATGATGCAAGACAGGACTGGTTTATTTGTACAAGCACAATCGTCCACGGTGTCCATATAATTTATACAGGTCATTTCATGTCAGGTAGCCGTCGCAACAGCTTCTCAAGATATATCATGTCAGGTTATCATGTCAAGTGTACTTGTCAGGAGTGCGCCACGGCGGGCCACTATCAAGTCATTATCATGTTCAAGTTTACTGGTCAAGAGTACGCCACGACGGGCCACCATCAGGTCATGTCAGGTCATTAATCAGGAGTGCACCACTACGGGTCACTGTCGAGTTTAGGGTACATGTGCCGGACAGTATAGTACAAGCATTCATTCAGGAGACTCAAGTTATGCTGAGATTACAAGACACAAGTCATCACTAAAGATCAAATAACAATAGAGAAATAATAATAATAACAATAATTAAATAGCTGGATAAGGCACAGGAAGGAGCCCTGCGGCTCAGGGTCACTATCAAGTCATGTGTAGCAGGTCAAGTTATCAGGTCAAGTTATCATGCATGTCAGTTCTTGGTCACACTATGCCAGGTACAATTGTCATTTCAGTCATGCCAATCAAATCGTGATTTATCAAGTTCAGGACAAAAAGCGTAAGGATATAAAATGGGCATAAAAATATACAATAGGGATAAATGTGTACTCCGTAGGAACTCAAGTTACAAAAAGAGCCACAAGACTTGGATATACAAAAATAAACGAAATATAAAATACAGGACATGACAGAGCCATGCGGCTCGGGCAAGGCTGGCTCATGCGGCAGGATTAATCAGATGCATGCGGCTGAATTTATGGGGTTCATGCGGCTCATGAAATCTGAGTCCATGCGGCTCAGGGAATGAGCAGGGTCCTATGCGGTTCAGGGAGTCCCAGCCTTATACGGCTGAGACAGCACATCTCATGCGGCTCAGGGTGACGGGTCTCATGCGGCTTAGAGAACGAGCCTCATGCGGCTGGGTCCAAGCAAGGGTCATGCGGCTCAGGACGGATCAGGGTGCATGCGGCCCGAGATGATACGGGTTCATGCGGCTCAAGAATGTGGTGCTTATGCGGCCAGCGGGAGATGGGTCATATGCGGCTGGGAGAGACTAGTCCTCATGCGGCTGGGAACGAGTAGTCCCATGCGGCTCAGAAGAGTACAAGGGCGCATATGCGGCCAAGTGGGGAAAAGTCCATGCGGCCAAGAATGAGACTCAGCTTATGCGGCTGAGAGTCTCATGCGGCTGAATCACTTGCCGCATGAATTGTCATGCGGTCAAGTCAAGTCCAAGCACAGTTCATCTTCTCCAAATTTCTGAGAAGATGAACACCATGAAAGCCAAGTTCTCAAGCTCCACAACTCCATCATCCGGAGTCCAAATCAGAACTTCCATAGGTCAAAATGGGGTAGAACGAAATTCTCTACAACATGAAACCATCAAAACTTGAAAATAACAAATTTTAATAGATCAAAACCCATGAAAACCGGATTTGCTTTAAAGATAGATCTACAACAATCTAGCCATCCAATTAGAAAACTCCAAGTTCTAAACATGCTTAGAATGTAACAATAAAGAGAATGGAACAAATAAAATGGAAATCATCCAACATTCGACAAGGTGTACTTGCCTCTCTCTAATGGCTAGGGTTTGGTGGAAAAAGAAAATGAATGATGGTGAATGAGGAGGAAGAGAGAAAAAATGGCTTATATAACAAGCCCAAGCAATCTCCACCATTCATTCCTCTCCACTCAATCTAAACCATACACCTCATCTCATGAGAAACCAAACTAAACCAAATAAAACCAAGTCAAAGTGGAACCGAACCAAATAAAACCAAATCCAGTTAAACCAAGTCATGAAAATTCCTACACTTAGGAAAATTTTAAAACATCACGCAAATCGATGAATACGAAATACGGCTCAAATAAACACGTATCCGTATAAAATACCGATACAGTGAGACGGGTCTCACAGTTGTGGTTGTCCCAAAGAAGTATATTCATCATGTATTTCAGCATTTCGGGATGAACGGGTCAAAGAAATTGAGCACCCCACTTGTAGCTCATTTTAAGCTCACTACGAAGTAGTGTTCAACAATCGAGGACAAAAAGTAATAAATGAAAAAAGTTCATATGCTTCAGCTTTTCGGAGTCTCATGTATGACACGGTGTGTACAAGGCCAGATATTGCTCACGCAATTAATATGGTTGATAGGTATAGGAGGATACATCAAAGTGGGGCCGGCTCTTGTTAACAACTACATCCATTTATTCTGTTTCAATTATGTCTCCTTTCTTATTACATGTGGGCCATCATCCATTTATCTACTCACATGGTCCACATATAATAGGAAGGGATACAGAATTGAAACAGAATAAATGAGACAGTTGATTTGCTCCCCTCTTCTTCGGTTCTCTATAGGAAATCCACTTCTTCCAAGATTTAGACATTTATTTTCATCTTGGGAAGTTGAAGAACCCTCCCTCCCTACTCAGTTGGGATTGTACGAGGAAGACTAACTAGGTCATTGCTCTATCGATTGATGTTAGAAATTTTTTTGTGCCCTGTCGATTCATGAGATGAAGAACATAAATTAAATTGATTGCGGAAGCGTACCTGAATCCATTGCTTGGCTTGATGGATGTTGAAGCGATCGAGTCTTTATTGGGTTCGATCTTCCAACTTGCTACGACCCTTAATGACAAAGCTGAATCCGAATCCTTTGTCCCTCTCTTTCTGTTGATGGGGATGCAGAAGAGAAAAAGATAGAACCTTCTCTTTGGTGGCCGTATAAGTTGGGGACCATAACCCTAATGAATACACACACACACACACACACACACACACACACACACACACACACACACACACACACACACACACACACACACACACACACACACATATATATATATATATACATGTGTTTTGATATTTCTAATTTGGCCCCTCATCAAATTAGAATTATCTCCGGTATCTACACATTAATTCCATGACAATTATACCCTTAAGCCAATTTCCAAATAGACCACTTTAATTTGGCTTAATTATTTAGATAGCCCAAACACAATTAATTTTACATGTGTGGCCCCTAATTATTGAATAATTCTAACAATCTTCCACTGGACCACATATGTAACCTTATAATTGTGTTAACCTTAGTGAGCTCATAAATTGCTATCTTAATCCTTAGGGTATATCTGGACAATCTCGTCCATTAACCATATCAACATAGGATCAAAGCGGCATTCGTCACATATAGCGTAACTAAACCATCAATGGTCACATATACCAATATAGCTAAACGATATAGATTAATCATGGATGCGTAGCATGGAAATTACACGCAATGTGATCAATACATGTCTATTTCCAACTGGTCCTCCTTAACTTTAATGAGATCAATACTTTAACATAATGAAAACAGAATGAACTGAATTTCCATATATCTGATCAGATAAATATCAAAAGTACTTTAATACATAAATATGTCCAAAATTAAATAGCACCCAAATACAAACTCCTACTATATTATCATATTCTTAATTAACACCCATATGAGCAGTATGCTCATGAAAGACCCTGGGTGATAATGCTTTTGTGAGCGGATCCGCTAACATAGAGTTTGTTCTAATGTGCTATATGAACACTATAATCATTCTGAATTCTTTCCTTCACAACTAGAAGCTTTATGCCAATATCCTTTGACTTATACAAGTTTCTGTTGTTATTGGAATACAATACTGCTGATTTATTGTCACACCATAATTTCATGTGGTCTTTCAACACCGTACTGTAGGCACAGCCTTGTGACAATTTTGTAACCATATTCCCTGAATAGATATCCCACAACATGTTATAAACCTTGCTTTCATGATGGAAGAAATTATGAGTGCATGTTTGACACCCATCCAAAATATATCTCCATTAGTCAACATAACTTGATGTGGATCTCCTGCTGTGTTGGCATCCAACAAAATCGGAGTCGGAATACCTTATGATCTCCAGAATTATCCGATCTCCTACAAAGAGCATATAATTTTTTGTTCTCTATTAGTTACTTAAGTAGTTTGGCTGCTATCCAATGATCCATCCATATTTGCTTAAATATCTGTCTAACATCCTAATATGTACGCAATATCCTGACGCGTACATTCTTGAGCATACATTAGACTCCCTACAACTGATCATGAAGGAAAAATCTATTGTATTTTTTTAATTTTAAGGCTAACCTTAGGGCACTTGTTTGAGACCGAATTTGTCTCCTTTAACAAGAGGTGTCACCTGGTTTGCATTGAATACTTCAATCAATATAAAAAACCAGAAATTTATTTCTACTCCCACTGAACTTGTGATACACACAATCTTCAACAGTGTTCATCTCAAAACCAAACGAGATAGTCACTTGTTAAAACTCAAAGTATCTTTAACGAGAAGCCTGCTTGAGTCCATAAATAGATTCTGTCAGTTTGCGAACCATATTCTTTGGGTCTTCTGACACAAAGTTTTCTGGTTGCACCATATAAATTATTTCGTCAATATTACCATTGAGAAATACCGTTTTGACATCCATTTAATGTAATTCAAGATCAAAATGTGTAACATGTGCTATGATTGTTTTAAGGGAGTTTTACAAAGATACCGAAGAGAAAAACTTTTTAAAATCAATCCCAAAATTTTGAGTAAAGTCACCAGCTACAAGACGTACTTTATACCTCTTCACATGACCCTTCGAATTCTTCTTGGTTCTAAATGTCCATTTGCAACCAATGGACTTCATAACTTTTGGTAATGGGACAAGTTCTTAAACTTTATTGTCTTGCATGGACTTATACTCCTTATTTATTGTATCAATCCAGTTTGAGAACTGGAACTTTCCATGGCCTGACGGAAGTTGATTAGATCATCTTCCAGTATCCACAGTCTTCCTCACGTTCCTAGAGAAATATGACAATATTATCCGAAATTATATTTCTCCTTTCTCTGATGGACCATCTTAATCTTACCGGTTCTTGAGGTTGTTGAGTTTGTTCCTTAGGAATAATTACCTTATCTTGAATGGGGTGCCACTACGTTGTCATTGTTAAGGTATCTCAACAACGACTTATAGAGGTAATTTGACATTGTCTTATTGAGGCTCCGAATTCACTTCTTGATCATGACAGGTATAGAATCCTGCACATCGTCAAAAGTGATAGTAGGAATCATAATTGATTCCTCCTCAAAGACAATGATCCTGACTTTATTTCTCCCCCAAACTCAACATCCTCAAAAACTATTACACTTCTCGTCTCAAAATAAATTTCATTTATGTGGGACCGTATAATTATTAATCCATCGATTTGTCAGCATAGCCAATGAAGTAGCTGTTTACAATTTAATTTTGGTCTGTATTTTCTTTACACATTAATATAGTCATTAAAGTCTATAAGGTCAATAAAATCCAAATATCATCAGACACAAATCGTTCAACTCTATTTCTAGAGATGTGACCTAACCGCTTATGTCATAATGAGATTAAAAATATTTATTGTTAATTTTGTATTTAGTACCACATGACTCCACTTGCAAGGTATCATTGTAAGATGCAATAGTTTTAAATGAATATAGGTTATCATAAACCTTAAGGAAACCGTTACCAATAATATTTGAATTTAAAGATAGACTAAACTTATTATTTCCAAATGAACAATGATAACCAAATTTGTCCATTAAGGAAACTGAATTTTATCTAAAAGAAGGTACAATAAAAGTGTCTATCAAATCCAAATAATAATCGGTTCCCAAAAAATAACCTAAAATGTCATATTGCTTTCACTTCTACCGATTTGCCGTCACCCACATAGATGTATCTTTCACCATCAATTGGCTTCGGTAGCTCATACAACCTTGTCTATAAACACTAATATGGGTAGTAGCACCAGAATCTAACCACCACGTATTTTTAGGTACTAAATCTAAATTAACCTCAGAACAGACCAAATTTGGAATTATACTTTTCTTTATACGACATGCGTGGTACTTTATACATTTCTTCTTTATGTGTCCTGGCTTGTCACAAAAGAAATAATCCTTAGTTTTATATTGTTGTTTTTTTGAGCTGGACCCTTAGCAGCTACTGTATTTTTTTTTTGCCCTTAAAGTTTATCCCATTAAACATGACAATTAAAATCTTATTGGCAGATATTTTAACAACACTAACTGTAAAGAGAACAAAGCAACAAAAATAGACATGCTCTAATTAATAACTAAAGCGTAAAATATAGTCAAACAAATTCAAATAATGGCGAACCCCATCTCAAGATACCTAGTACATCATTAATATCAAGTCTTTGGACAGTGATATTAACTGCAAGTGGTATTCTTGGTGTAGTGATCAAATGTTGACAATAAGTCATGTCAAATAATAAGCCTATCTTTGGATCGGGTTATTATTCACATGTAAATCGTATAATTGTCACACATTTATCACCATAAGTATGCGTGCAATTCGGCCAAGTATTAACCTTCCTTTGGGCCGGCTAATACCCGCATGAATATACACACACAAACATCCGACATCCCTCATAGACTATCTACGCAAGAGAGGTCACTTTGGCGACATCTTATTTCAATGAGTCTACTCAGAATATTGGACAACTATTGCTAGTCATAAAAGGCACCAAAAATTAATGTTGACTAAATTTTACAAAACTGAATCATGTCCAAAACTTTATATACATGCATATTCATAAGATTATTACTCAAATAAAGTAATCAAAAGCATAATCATGAATTTCAATTTGGCAAAATTGGATATTATCACTATAACAAAATTCATGAAATAATCTACGGAGGATATGCATCCAAAGATAATATCAAATAATGCATAAGGATTACTTTAAATAGAATAATCTATAGAAGGTCAAATATATGCATTAACAGATTATATCAAATAAACTATAAGAATTATTTTAAATAAAATAATCTACCGAAGACAAAATTCTAATTTTAATTTGAAAAATAATCATATATCTTAAAGATATCTCCTTTAATCATATGCATGTGAATTTATTTTTGCATGAATTTATCGAAAACTATATTTCTGAATCCAAATCAATAACAATACCATAAAGAAAATGCTAAATCTGTTTTAAACAATATTGATACTTAATCAGAGCTTTCCATACTAATAATTTCTTTATATCCGAAACTATCACCTTTTGTTGCAATATTGATACTTAAACAGAATTGATAGTAACATGTCAGAATCCGTAAAGACCCATAAACAGAAGTTGCAATATTGATGACCATAAACAATTGGTAACCATAAACAGAAGTTGCAATATTGATACTTAAACAGAAGTGATAGTAACATGCTAGAATCCGTAAAGACCCATAAACAGAAGTTGCAATATTGATGACCATCAGTAGATCGGTAACCGGAAGAAGCAAGAAATAGCATGTCTTACCAAATAAAATCACAAAGCAATACCTAAATTAACTCCTAACAGATCCAAAGATAAATACCGGACCCAAACAATTAAAAAAAAAATAATGATTTGATTTATATATAAAATAAATCAGTGTTCTAAAATTCGGCCTAGGCGGCGCCTAGGCGCTAGGCGGCCGCCGGCCGCACCGAAAACCCCCTAGGCGGCGGTCCTGGGCGGGTTCGGTCCTAGGCGGCCCTAGGCGGCACCTAGGTGGTCCTAGGCGGTCCTAGGCGGCCCTATGCGGGCAAATCGACCATGTTTTTTTTTTTTGAAAAATTTCAAAAAAAAAAAACCTGATCATATTTGGGGAAAAAAAATTACTTACCTGGCCGCCGCCGCAGTCGTCGCCGTCACCGCCGCCGTTGTCGTCGCCGCCGCCGTCGTCGTCGCCGCCGTCGTCGTCGTCGTCGCCGTCGCCGACCACTGCTGGTGGCTGTTGCTGGACAGCAGCTGCCGCCGCCGCTGTAGTCGTCGCCGTCACCGCTGCCGTCGTAGTCGTCGCCGTCGCCGACCACTGCTGGTGGCTGTTGCTGGACAGCAGCTGCTGCTGTCCCCGCTGATGGGAGGGGTGCTGCTGTCCCCGCTGATGGGAGGGGGGATGACGAGAGGGAAGGGGAAGGGAAAGGGGAGGGGATGACAAGAGGGAAGGGGAAGGGATGACATCGTGCACTCTCTCTCCCCCCTTTCCTCCCCTTTTATTTAAGTATAAAAAAAACCACAAAATGTTCCACGGGATTCGAACTCTTCCCCTCCTTTTTATTTTGAAACTTAAGAATACAACTGCTAGCCATGAGAGCTAATAAGCTCTTATGTTAACATGTTACATATATATTACTATTTATACATATATACATGTAAAAAAAAAAAAAAAAAAAAATCGGCGCCTAGGCGCCGTCTAGGCGCCCTAGGCGCTAGGCGGGGGCTCGGCACACCGATTCCGCCTAGCGAATTCTATAACATTGAAATAAACCAACAGTATACATAAAGAGGGTTTTAATTTGTGGATCTTGATAGATCAACCAGAACCCTAAATTAAATTAGATCGAAGATCTAGGGTTTCTGAATAACAATAAATAAAAAATTGGATTCTAAACTTCGACCTCATAAATCAAACATGAGGCTCTGATACCACTTGTTAGAAATTTTATTGTTCCCTGTCGATTCATGAGATGAAGAACATAAATTAAATTGATTGCGAAAGCGTACCTGAATCCATTGCTTGGCTTGATGGATGTTGAAGCGATCGACTCTTTATTGGGTTCGATCTTCCAACTTGCTACGACCCTTAATGACAAAGGTGAATCCGAATCCTTTGTCCCTCTCTTTCTGTTGATGGGGATGCAGAAGAGAAAAAGAGAGAACCTTCTCTTTGATGGCCGTATAAGTTGGGGACCATAACCCTAATGAATACACACACACACACACACACACACACACACACACATATATATATATATATATATATATATATATATATATATATATATATATATACATGTGTTTTGATATTTCTAATTTGCATCAAATTAGAATTATCTCCGGTATCTACACATTAATTCCATGACAATTATACCCTTAAGCATATTTTCAAATAGACCACTTTAATTTGGCTTAATTATTTAGATAGTCCAAACACAATTAATTTTACATGTGTGGCCCCTAATTATTGAATAATTCCAACAATTGAGACTCGTAAACTATACACTTCTTTCTTCAAATATTCAGATGGAGTGCAAATTGCAACCCTAAACGAGAATCTAATATGGCTGCCGCTATTTGGGTTTATTTTTCCAGTCCCCACCTAATGATCAAAGGGCTATCAAGCTCCATTGACGCTCCTCTGCGATCAAACATCCCAACTAAAAACCTCACTAGACCAAGCAGAGAGACCGAACACGAAAGATTACTTCCTTCCTGTGGCAATCAAGCGTGGGCCCATATATAGCGTGGGCCACCTTCACACAAACAGCTAAACATGTGCTATTTATAGAGACCTTGCTAAAGTTATAACTCCCCACTACCCATACAGGACTGTCCAAATTTTTGCAGTCATAACAATATACTGAACTGTCAAAAATTATACCAATATAATGGACTGTCAAAATTTTTGACAGATCCTACTACGTAATGGATACAAGACTATAGAAAAATATTCTACAGCCTTGACAACATAATGACTAGAAAATTTCTACAGTCCTCACTGGATCCAGGATTTATATTGGCTGTCAAAAATTTCTACAGTTCTCACTCCCTCACTGGACCCATTATATTGGTAGGACTGTCAAAAATTTTGGTTGTCCATTATATTAGTAGGACTCAAAAAAATTTAACAATCCAGTATATTGATAGGACTGTCAATTTTTTTGATAATTCTATATTCATAGTGGACATCCCTTTAGTAATTTATTTTAAATGATAAACTTGTAAATGCCTGAGCGGTCCGAGTAAAGTATGGGGACACAATCAACCCTAACTCTATAGCTATTATATCTGAATAGTCTAACCAACTTCTTCAAAGTCCTATAAGCTAGCTCGTCCAACTCCCCGTCTCATACCAACCCAAAAACGTGTCACGACCCGCACCCTGAAGAGGGGCGCGAGCACATGGTTACGTCCAGCCTACGCCGCAGTATCGGCGGTAGAACGCTGTATATAGGATCTGTAAATACTACGACTAAAACAGATAAATGTACCTGTACAGTATATACACTCCGAAAGGAGGTGACATAGCAATACAGTCTCAATCACATATATCAAAACTAAGGTAGATAGCATGGAAAGAAAATATGATAGATAAAACAGGAATGAGTCCAAGATCCACAAGTCAGAGCTATACACAAACATCCGGTCTCAGAAAATATATATATAATAGATACTACAACTAAAATGTACTAGCTGGCTCGCAGGCCAGGCAAACCTAACTAACTATGCTACTCAGGGTGAGCAAAGTCTAGTGGCTCTACCAATAAGCCACGGTCTAACTCTAATCCATCAGACTCAACCCCATAGTAGGTCGGGCAATCAGCCTCTGAATCATCTGTAAAATTTGTCAACGGTATCCTGTCAGGAAAATGAGCAAGTACAAACACCAACAGCAGTTCCATATGAATTGATAAATTCTATAAGAGACAGTGTAATGAAATATAAGACAAAATCAACTGGAAATATATATATCATGGTGTGAGTACTGAGAAGAACGACGATATGAAAGTATATAGGACGACTTGGAAACTGTTCGAAAAGCCGAGTTACAACCCCTAAACCAAACAAGGACTGGGGCTGTAACCCTTCTCCCGAACAGAACTTAGTCACCACAGATAATAAATATAAAAGGTGCCTTGAATTATTAGTGCGTCATGTGATCGGCTTGGAAAACATGTTCAAGCTTTCCATCTGACCGGCTACAACCAAATAACAAGTTTGAAGCAACAAGTGTGAAGATAAGGCCGGTCACCATGGAAAGTTGTGAACAAGTAGCTATGGACAAGTGTCGAGTACAAGTGTGAAACAACAAGTGGGTATTTTGATCATACAACCACTAATAACTCCCCATCCCCGAATAGTATAAAAGATCCGGTCATAACACGTCATGACACAAAATTTAAGAGTAGGTGATCAGCCCACTCCCAAGTCTATGTCTATACAAGTACAAGTAACAAATCGAGTCATGTACCAATATACCAAGTAATCCGGGAACAATATCTCATGACAGGATCCGACATATACTAGTCCGTGAAATATCGTGTCTGGAAATCAAGTAAGACACTACGACTGAATCGGATATAGCAGATATCAAGACAATGAAAACTATCAGTGAATGTACTCGCCTGTGGTCCTGAGCTGATAGGGTGAACAGACGCTGTCACGACCCGCACCCTAGGGTTAGGGCACGAGAACGTAACAACGCCCAGCCTACGCCGCAGTGTCGGCGGTAGAACGCTGTCCTAGGTCTCAATGCATCTAATAGTATAAGACTAAACAGTTTACACTCCCCGAATGGGGGTGACATAGCAGAATGTAAACTCAATCACATCTAAGGTAGAGCATAAAGGAAGATAGATAAAACATAAAATCCAAAAGAGGTACAACAGAGAGAAATCTAAGTGTCTAAGATACAAACTCAGAAATACATATCAAAACTCAAATACAGTAATCCATAAAATAATACAACTCTAGACAACTAAGAATAGCTAACTAAACAACCTCTAATGTGTCTCCTCTAGGCTAGCAGGCACCTCCGAACTATCTGTAAAATTTTGTCAACGTATCCTGTCAGGAAAATGAGCAAGTACAAAACACCAACAGCAGTTCCATGTGAATTGACAAATACTATAAGAGACAGTAATAATGAGATACAAGACAAAGAATATAGGCGACTTGGGAACCGTTTGAAAGTCGAGTTACAACCCTTAAACCAAACAAGGACCGGGGTTGTAACCCTTCTTCCGAACAGAACCTAGTCCCGTAATCATGGTACAGTATAAAAGACAGGTAGAGCATATAAGAAATGAGTCATAACATGGTGAAAGTACAGTAAGTAAAGGTGAACTGGAATGTAAGATATGACAACAAATAAATAAAAAGTGATTTGAATTATTAGGGCGAAATGTGATCGGCTGGGAAAACAAGGGAACGGTTATCCACTTGGCTCGACAATCACACGGAACCTCTGACGAGGGCCTCCGAAGAGGGTCATGCCGGCCAACCTGGATAACCGGAAGGGGGTATCTGCTACACCCTACGTGAGGTGAGGGTGGCGCCAGCAAAACACGGAAATATCATCACGGAGGCTTTGATCACATAACCCCTAATAATTTCCCTCTATCCCCCGAATAGTATCACGGATCCGGACATGGCACGTCATGACACAGGATTCAAAAGCAGGTGATCAGCCCACTCCCAAGTCCATGTCTATACAAGTACAGGAAACACGAAAATATCTCATACCCATATACCAAGAAAGTCCAGGAATAACACCTCATGCCAGGATCCGACGTATACTAGTCCGTGAACTGTCGTGTCGGGAATCAAGTAAGACACTACAACTGAATCGGATATAGTAGATATTAAGACAATGAAAACTATCAGTGAATGTACTCGCCTGCGGTCCTGAGCTGATAAGTATAGAGGGTCCAACTGAAGCCACAGAGTCCTATTTAAAGCAACACAGGTTACAAAGTGTTCAAGTTATATAAATAAATCTCTACAAGCAATCTATCTTATCCTAGGTTCTTCTAAGTCCAATTAATTCTAGGTCAATTCCGGTCAATAATTTAGTCAAACTAGGTCAAGCGTTGACTCACAGTTGACTTTGGGTCAACTGGTCAACTTTGGTCAAACAGGGTCAACCTAGTCTAATTATTGAAAATATAAAGTGTACTTCGTTATTCGTACGTCGAAACTTACGACACGTAAATCGAGATAAGAATATCAATGGTAAGGTTGATAATCTTATTACAGTGATCCACGTGCCCATCTTGTCAATTTCAGCGATATGAGATCACTGGAATTGACTGAGCTCAGTTTCGTTGTATTAATCCCGAAATACGAACATTATATGAATTAATTATTAATTAATTATTAGAAAGGTTAAACTCAGAGAAACTATCAACAAACATTGTCGGACGATGAAATAGACATCGCCAACGTGTCCAGAATGGTCAAATTAGCTAGGATAGCCTACCCAACGGTCCAATTTGGACACAAGGGCAAAAAGGTAATTTCGGGTCAAAACGGTGTCCGTGTCGGAGCCGTTTTGCACCGAAATACGTGCAAGAAAATAAGTCTATAAAATATAACAAATTATATGTCCACGCAGCCAGAATGACGATACGAACCCAACGGTATCTCCATGATTGGATTCCGTTGACCCGATCTCAATTTGGCCCGTTGACCAGAACTTGGGATTCCGATTTGCACGGAAATGCGTGCCGGAGCCAAAGTTCTCAAAACTCAGTAAACTACATGTCAACGAGTCCAGAATGATGATACGAACTCAACGGTATATCCGAAATTGGATTCCGATGAGCCGATCTCAAAATGACCCGTTGGCCCGGACATTGGTGTCTGACTTGCACCGAAATACGTGCCCGATCCAATGTCCACCAAAATCTAGCAAATTATATGTCAACGAGTCCAGAATGACGATACGAACTCAACGGTATCTCCAGAATTGGATTCCGATGAGCCTGCGTCAAAAAGTCCCGTTGACCCAGAAAGTGGGATCCACTTTGCACCGAAATGCGTGCCCGGGCCCACGTTCTCCAAATCTAACAAATTTTATATGAAAACATGCCAGAACGATGCCACGAGTCTAATGGTGGTGTCAGAAATGAAATCTGGAGTCCCGTGTTCAAAAATAGAATTTTATAAGTTGGAAATTACGAATTCGGACGGCCAACTTTGGCGTCGAATTCAACCAATCAAACAAGCTCAAACTGAAATGAAATCTAAAGGGGGCAGGAAGAGGGTTATACCAGCTTCGCACCGGAACTGGTAGCACGCCAAACGGAGCTGCGGTGGAGGAGATACAAGCTGACGAAGTTGGTCCCGTGAAACTGTCCAATTTTAATACAATTTAAACGGTCAACTTGGTGGCCGGTTTTCATGTATCAAACGATAAAATTAACGGACAAAAATTGACAGGGATGAAGGTGGATATACCGAGATTACGACGGAGCGAAGAAATCGCCGATCCAACGGTCGGATCTCCGAAAAAAACGTGCGCGAAGTCGCTGCGACGGGGCGCGATTTCAGCGTCGTTTTCGAGCTCGTCACGACGGGACGTCGTGCAAAACGCACGAATCGTCTCGACGGCACGTCCCGGAGGACGTTGGCCGCCATGGGAAGGTACGCCGGAGCTCGTCCAGAGGGGGACCACCCACGGCGGGGTTGTCGGAGCTCGACTGAACGCCGGCGGCGACGGTCACGCGGCCAGCACGCGCGCTCAAAGCTGCTGCCGCCGCTGCTGCGTTGCGCCAGCGCGCGCGCGGCGGTGCGGCGAACGTAGCGACGGCGCGGCGGCGAAGTGGCGGAGCACGACGAGGTGGTACGGGGCTGCTGTGAAGTCGGGTGGTGGAGGTGCGACGGTTGAATGGTGGTGGTGGCGGTGTAATGAAGTGGTGGTGAAGGAGTTTGATGGAAGTAGGAGGAAGAGATTGCCGAGGTGGGCGGTGGCCGACGGCGGCCAGGGAGGTGGACGAGCCATGGTGGAGGGTCGACTGCCAAGGTGGAGAGGGAGGAGGAGTAGTTGCATGGTGTGGTCGGGTTTGAAATGAAGTTGCTGAGAGTTGTTTTTGTGTGTGGTTGGCTTGAGTGTAGAAATAATTCAAGGAGAGAGAAGGAGAGGATAAGAGAGAGAGGAAAAGTTGCTCCTAAATTTTAGGGCCGGCAGTAGTCTATGGGTTGGCTGCTATGAATGGTGATGGGAAATCTATGGTGAGGATTTAAGGGGTAGATCTAAAGGCTAGAAATTAATGTAGGAAAAAGCCATTCCTATAAGAAATTGGATACATGAAAAATTCCAATAAAAATTGAAATAGATAATAGGGTATTAAATATTATTTTAGACATGAAAAAATGAGGGTGTCCCGATGGAGAAAATCATAGAGCTGGACTGGACTCGGTGGAGCCAGATTGGGTCAAAATCGGACATTGTGCAAAAATCGAATTAAAAAAATAGACGTTGATGATCATGTGTAAATAAGTTACACATGGGGATTCCAATAGATGGGACACAAGTGGCGGACGGATAGTAGGCTCAAAGTGGGCCATGTCCATAGTTGGGGCTGACAAGTTTTGGTCGACAGGGGACCCACAAATCAAGTTGGAAAATGAATGTGACGCCGTGGCGTGAAATAAAATCGGGTCACGCGTCGGGAAAGTTGTGCGAATCAAATGGAGCCCAAGACGACGTGTCTGAGTGGGACACAAAGGTCATGGGTGACGAGCGTCCCGAGTAGATCATCAATGAGGAGTTGGTTTCAAGAAACTGACTGGTCTTGCGCTCCCAATTTAAATGTCATGGTAACGCGCTGAAAATGATCAAGAAAAAGAGTGGGAAAATAAATATCAATCAAATGGTCTAAACCGACCCGAAGTTCAGCGAAGCAGAAAGAGTACAAGGGAACAAGTTTGGATGGGACACTATATACCGTCATGAAGGTAATCGTGTCCACTCCAAAACTCGTGAAGAAGATTTCCAGAGTTGAACATCCTTGATACTCCAAATATCAAAGGCATGGAAAAGTACACTTAAGGAAAAATAACAGAAATAATTATTTATTGAAATTAAAATCAATCAGTAAATAAATAAAAATAAAAAAAATCAACCCGAAATTCAGGGTGCTCACAGACGCTCAGAGAGATCACAGACCTAAGATAAGATACTATGAGTCAAACAGGGCTAAACACTGAAAAAAGAAACTAATTCAAGTCATGAATGCAAGTCTAAGTCAAAACTAGGTCAATCTAGGTCAGACTGAGTCACACTAGGTCATACTGGGTCATACTAGGTCATACTGGGTCATACTAGGTCACTGGGAGTCATTCCAAGTCAAACTAGGTCAAACGGGGTCAACGGTTGACTTTTGGTCAAAAAGTCAACCCTGGTCAACTCTAGTCAACTTTGGTCAACTCTAGGTCAAACTAGTCTAATGTTGACCAACTGTTGACTTTCAGTCAACTGGTCAACTCTGGTTTAGTTTCGGTCAAATCGGGTCGCTTAAAGGCTAAGTTTGACCCTCGGTTGACTTTTGTTGACTTGAAATGACTCCCAGTGACCTAGTATGACCCAGTATGACCTAGTGTGACTCAATCTGACCTAGATTGACCTAGTTTTGACTTAGACTTGCATTCATGACTTGAATTAGTTTCATTTTCCAGTGTTTAGCCCTGTTTGACTCATAGTATCTTATCTTAGGTCTGTGATCGCTCTGAGCGTCTGTTCACCCTATCAGCTCAGGACCACAGGCGAGTACATTCACTGATAGTTTTCATTGTCTTGATATCTGCTATATCCGATTCAGTCGTAGTGTCTTACTTGATTTTCAGACACGATATTTCACGGACTAATATATGTCGGATCCTGTCATGAGATGTTGTTCCCGGATTACTTGGTATATTGATACATGACTTGATTTGTTACTTGTACTTGTATAGACATGGACTTGGGAGTGGGCTGATCACCTGCTCTTAAATTTCGTGTCATGACGTGTTATGACCAGATCTTTTATACTATTCGGGGATGGGGAGTTATTAGTGGTTGTGTGATCAAAATACCCACTTGTTGTTTCATACTTGTACTCGACACTTGTCCCTAGCTACTTGTTCACAACTTTCCATGGTGACCGGCCTTATCTTCACACTTGTTGCTTCACACTTGTTATTTGGTTGTAGCCGGTCAGATGGAAAGCTTGAACATGTTTTCTAAGCCGATCACATGACGCACTAATAATTCAAGGCACATTTTATATTTATTATCTGTGGTGACTAAGTTCTGTTCGGGAGAAGGGTTACAGCCCCAGTCCTTGTTTGGTTTAGGGGTTGTAACTCGGCTTTCCGAACAGTTCCCAAGTCGTCCTATATACTTTCATATCGTCGTTCTTCTTAGTACTCACACCATGATATATATATTTCCAGTTGATTTTGTCTTGTATTTCATTACACTGTCTCTTATAGAATTTATCAATTCATATGGAACTGCTGTTGGTGTTTGTACTTGCTCATTTTTCTGACAGGATACCGTTGACAAATTTTACAGATGATTCAGAGGCTGATTGCCCGACCTACTATGGGGTTGAGTCTGATGGATTAGAGTTAGACCGTGGCTTATTGGTAGAGCCACTAGACTTTGCTCACCCTGAGTAGCATAGTTAGTTAGGTTTGTCTGGCCTGCGAGCCAGCTAGTACATTTTAGTTGTAGTATCTATTATATATATATTTTCTGAGACTGGATGTTTGTGTATAGCTCTGACTTGTGGATCTTGGACTCATTCCTGTTTTATCTATCATATTTTCTTTTCATGCTATCTACCTTAGTTTTGATATATGTGATTGAGACTGTATTGCTATGTCACCTCCTTTCGGAGTATATATACTGTACAGGTATATTTATCTGTTTTAGTCGTAGTATTTACAGACCCTATATACATCGTTCTACCGTCGATACTGCAGCGTAGGCTGGACGTAACCACGTGCTCGTGTCCCTCTTCAGGGTGCGGGTCGTGACACATTTTTGTGGTGGCCCGTGCAGGTCAACACTACCCCGGGTCCCCGAAACAAGTCAAAACAAGTCGGAATGAGTTGAAATTCGAACCCGATTCAAATAACCCCAAAATAATACAATAAATAAATAAATAATTTCAAAAATATTTAAAAGTAAAAAATGACAAAAATACCCCTGTTTCTGGAAACTGGGGGTGACAAATCTATCCAGCTTAAAAAAATTTCGTCCTCGAAATTAAAACCAAACAATAGTAAAATCTCAAATTCACAGGTCATGGCTAAAAATTTAAAATGATTAAAATCTCAAGAATCAAAGCAGGAATTAAATGACTAAATTTATAAAATTTAAAATTACTCTCAAATATAAGTCTATCCATCTTAAAAGAATCATCCAAAAACTTAAAACAAAGTAAACACACAAAACAAAAAATCATGCAATTTGATAATCGTATGCGTCTGTCCAATCATCATGATACTCAGAATCTCCGTCATGCCAGTGAGCAAGGCTACGATAATCACAGAGTCCTCAACTACTGTACATACCTCTAGAATTATGGTATTTAAAATTTTCGCATTGCCGCTAGCTTGGCAGCGAAAACCTTAAATTTTCACACCCGAGAGATACGTCCATAGTCCGACTATATGTCCTCACTCTGTCTGCTAGCATGACCCTAGAGGATTCGAAAATCTCATAATCGAGACGACCTAGCCCATACGACTTATCTCAGAAAATATCACATCACAAGAACAAAATTTTATCCAACGATCAAAGAACGGATAGAATCGAAGTTCAAGACATAAGGAAACAATACGGAAATGAGATCGAAAGATTGGAACCTGCTATCTGCTCTGCTACTGCCTGAGTGGGCTCAACTGTCATGGCGAACGCACTCCCCTGCTAGCCTCCTTTAGCCTGCCGTACTCTATCCTGGCCTGCATGTCTGGCTGCACGGGCAGCACAGTCCCTCATCTGGTGATCTGGAGCTCCACAGAACAGACAAACTCCCAGCCTCAATCTACAGACCTCCCCGGTGTGCCCTATCTTCTTGCAGAAGGCACACTGGAATGGCCTGCCTCTGGCCCTGGCCCTGGTGCTGCTGGGCACGCGTCGGTGCCTGCTGAAATTGCAACTGAGGCTGCTGCTACTGAAACTGCCTCTGCTGGAAATGTGGGCGCTTCGCCGGCCCCGCACTAGCCGTCTCATACCAACCTGCTTCAAGTCTCCACCAAGCAATACAAGTTATACAACCCTACTACTCTCTAACTCAATTGCGGTGGTTTTTTCTTTCAACCTCTCCTTACTCCTCGACGACTTCTTCTCGAAAAATTCATTTCGATGGAGGTCTAGAGTTGTAGATGGTGCAGCATAGGGGTGAGCGTCGGTATTTGGTCGAACTTTTCAGTATTTTTTTAAATTGGTACTTAAAAAATCAATATCAATATTGTACGGTATTCGGTCGGTTTTTGTTCGGTATCGATATTTTAACAATTAACATTTGATCAATCAACACACTTAATATTGTAGAACCTCTTAACCTATAATTTTTTTTAAAACTTTTTTGGAAGCATTAAATTTCAAAGTCAAGCCTATAACAACCAAACAATTAATCAAAATTATTAGAACAATATATAACAAGTCGCAAACACCTAAAAATGAGCTTAAAAGATCAAACATGGTCAATAAGTTTAATCTTTAGTATAAGTTTAAGTAACCAAAATTAACTTTAAAATTCTATGAGAATACAAAAACATAAGTTCAAAATATCAAAAACTCAATTCTTAGCGTTCTGAACATAACATCAAGTCCACTAAAATCCATTCTAAGTTCTAAGAAACTGATTAAAACAAAGATAAAAATAAAAATTAGTAGTATAAAATTAATCACGAACAACATTATAAAAAGTGTGTATATATATGATCGTTTCGGTATTTTCGGTATGATATTACACTCAAACAGTTACCACTACCATTATACCATATTTTATTCGGTTCGACAATTCGGTGTCGGTACATAATTTCGATTCGATTTTTCAGAATATTTTTAATCGGTATTCGGTCGATTTTTCGGTATCGGTCGGTATTTGCTCACCTCTACTGCAGCATATATATCTGAGAAGAACCAGGAAGATAAGGGACACATTAATTACAAGATTCGTACCTTTAAACAAATAGCTTTAACCTAGCATCCCTCTCAAAACAGTAGTCCATCTCGAAAACAGCCTGCCTGCAAAAGAGAGAAAATAGATCAGTAAGATTGCAAAGAAAGAACAAAAATAAACAACTAGAGGCTGGGTCGCATTGCAAACCAAGCTCAAGAAACAACAGTCCACGAAGCAAAATATGCAACTACTCAAAATCAAACAAGAAGAAACGAACATCCCACATACGCAAAATGATTTAGAATATCTTGCGAAACACGACACCGAAAATCTAACTCAAATGTTCGGAGATTAGCAAACCTTAAATTGTATTAGGGGTTTGTGTCATTCCCCTCCAAGATTAACTTGTAGGACAACCATCTCTTATGTATCACATGGGACAAACTTAACTATCCTAGGTTCGGTCTATCTCCCACAAATTTGCTTTTTATTTTGCTTTCAGGAAAGGGCAGAAGTCTCCACTTTAAAAAAAAAAAAAGGCTAACTTATCATAATAACGCCATAACTATAGTCCTCGAAAATTTTTGCAAACTTTATAAATTACTCTTTTCAAGCACATTTAGTTAATTTTGAAGTAAACCGAGACCACTTTAAAAAAATGTGGTAATACAAGTTTTACATTGTGTTTTTATACTACAAAATATGTTTTTGAAGCGGTCTCGATGTGCTTCAAAATTGACGAAAAGTGTTTCAATATAGCAATTTATGAAATTGTGATTCCAAAATCGAACAGTGGAAAGTTAAGGTGTCAAAAATGTCCCAGTACTATAGTTGGGGTGTCATTAGGGTAATTTAGCCAAAAAAAATGTAGCCAAGTAGACGGATTAAGTTCCATGAAATTTAGTAAATTAAATCAGAAACTCTCATGCCACAGGAGAATCTTGGCCGCAAATATAGAATTTTTATACATATGAAAAACATCATTATAACACCAGAATTACAGATATAAAACTACTGCTCAAGAACAAGAGAAGCCAAGCAAAGTCCCCCTCGCAAAACTTTACAGACATCCGTGTTCGGAAAATGCTCAGGAGTAAATCTATGAGCAATTTAGCAGCCGCTAAACACCAGATTACAAAACTAATGAATATCACCACGAGACCCTTGTTCTCCATGTCAACCTGATGCTCTCGAACCCTTTTGAAATCCGATCTGTGTGCCAGGAGAGAACATATCAGAACTAATGAAAAAAGAGAAGCAAAAACTAGGTTAACATTTGTTTTAAGCTGTGGTTTTATACTGTGGTTTTATAATGTGCACCAACATGAACTTTGGGATACCTGTAAATGGATCGTGTACAATTACAAGGGTCATTGCTATTAGAATTTATTATCGCCTTGCTAATGGTTTCTGTCTTTCTTGGTCATGAACATGTTTGAGCAAGTTTCGAAAGGGTGTTTCAAGCTGAACACAATTATGAAGAATCCAACATGTGTAGGAACCATGTCCGAGGAGTGCTAATATCCAACACAAGTTGGATACTGGTCAAAAGAGGACCCAAATTCGAGGAGATGACACAGTATAGGCACACCTCAAATTTTGCTCATATATATTTATGCATCTGTATTGAATTAGGTGTTTTCATGCTTCTTTGCCGTCAAGCACTGTCCCAAGGCTCATGAAATCTTCTTTGTGGATGCTTCCTTTTCTAAGGGCAACACTGAGTATCATAAGCTTATAAAAGTTACTTTTAGTATTTTTATTTCTGCCCAATTTCTGAGCTCCTAGGGAAAGAGGCTTTCCTTGCTGGCTCTCTCCTTCCTCTCTTTCTGATCTTAACAGGGGAGGCTTTCCCTAGCACATCCTTAGCTAGTGCACTATATGTACCGCGTCATCAATTTCTTAATGGCTGCAATTCTACACTGTTACATACCAGAGCCAGTCCTGAGCTCATGGGGGACCAGGGCGAACTCACGAAATGGGACCCCCATACATAATGTGAAGGGAAAAAAAACTAAAATAAAAGTAAATATAAAAAAAAATGTTGCCGCCTTGAATTGAACTAAGAACCTCTTAAGTCTAATAATGATAACTACTATACCAGAACTCTTTTGAGTTAAGGGTGGTCCATAGTACATCATGGTTAGATACATCCATGTTAGTGCCCCTTTAGTCTTTGGGCATTGGGCCGCCTGCCCTGGGCCAGTGTTACATACTAATTCTCAGGCTTATACTTCTATATACAAAAAAGCGATCTATGTCTCCACTAGCCTTACAAAGTATCCACCTGAGCAACTTCATTACACAAAAAAATTGTTGTTTGCCCGAGCCCTTTCTTAACTGTCACAACCAACAAAATATAAAACCTTGCAGATGCAGAGTAATTTCATCTTGTTTCAATCCCGATTAAAGTCACTCTTCGCTCTACTTCATTGACATTCCACAGATCAAATCCTACTATCCTCTATAATGTGTCACCTGTCATTCCTTTTTTCACTATAGATCTAAAATATTTGTAAATCAGCACATCATCAAGGATTTTTCATATATTCTACTGGTTATACGGTTAGAGGTCTCACACCTATGAGTAAATGAATGTAGAACTAACTAAAAACAAAGAGTTACTGCCCATTTTCTTATAAACAGATTACATGGTCGCAATCAACTAGCTATAAAAATTCAGATGAAGACACTTCCATCTCCAATTAATTCTCCATGCCAATCAATTCTTGTACATTTCCAAAAGGAACTGGTTATAATACACATTTTATAGAAAAAACATGGAGAAACTTGACAAAATAAACCTTTTATTCCCTCCTCAATGATGTAATTTTGAATGACTGAAAAGCTTTAATTTGTGTTGAGTACATTTAAATTACAGGTATATTCTCCTACAAAGGTAAAAATCCAAATATATTACAGGAGAGTTAATTAGAGCAATCTGACAGTGGAATGAATTACAGAAACAGCAAATTATCAATATCTTGCACAAAAGGAAATTATTAAGATCACGAATAATTTATGATGTACTGCATAAAATACAAGTACTAGCCTGTTTATGTCCTCAAAATACTCGAGATTTTTCCAGAACTTCATCAAGTTCATATCATCTAGGACTAGGAGCTAATGTTCTCAAAATATGTACAGAACAGTTAAAGTAGATAAATATACTTTACTAAGAAAAGAAAAAAACTTATGAGGGCGACTACAAAACTGAAAGGACAGAGATGAGGGTACCTGAGATTTGCATTATCTCTGGCTAACTCCTCTAATTGTGAGGAAACTAAAGTTTTCCATAACATGAGCTCTCCAATGTTTTTTGCCTGAAACCAGTATGTAAAATGGATGTAGTTGGAACAGTTGAACATAAGGAAACCACCAGAAGAGAAAAATGCATAATAAGCTTTACTTACAAAAATATCGTTGTTGTTCAGAAGATCCTTTACTTGTAATTTGATGTTGTCCAAAAGAATATCTTTATTTTCTATATCATCATCAAAATCTTTAAATATATGCACATATCTGCTATTTAATTCCTCCAGGTACCTCTCCAGAACCGAGAAGTTCATGTCGAGAGACTGGACTTTCTGCAGTAGTATCTTAAGAACAGTGTCCCCAGGCATTCTTCCAACTTGTCTAGTCCCTAAAATTGGGTCAGGCACAGTTTTCTTGGCAACATCCGTCTTTGTTCTTGGACCTTCATACGGTGATTCATTTATTTCCGTGAGAAGTTTATGGTAGAGGTCATCCTCATTACTGGGTTCTTGCACTGGGATTTGCTCCTTGTGTTGTTCATTAGGTTCCAATCGTCTACTCTCAACTGAGATCAGATCTTCCAGCATTTTCTCAACAACATCCACTCCAAATACTTCCACCACACTTAGTGTACAGTAGAACTCAGAACCATAATGACTAAGCAAATTAACCTTTAGATATCTCGCCCACTTCGGCTCTGGAAGAGTAAACCTCTGTGCATGCTTCGCATTTTGTGCTGTGAAATTTCCTAGCTTGACCCACCTGTCTGTTGGATATACTAAACTGCTAAGCAATTGAAAATCTTTGAAGTTGGATGAGTAGTGCTCGAAGTTTGCTATTTCGATAGTATCTATCAATGTTTCCTCTGACAGCTCTATTACAACATATTTCTCCTCTGCTGAACATGGATTGCGCAGATACTTGTCCTTATCTTTATCTAAGATGTTGGAAGCACCTTTGGCTTCCTTGTTATACTCCAGAACCTTTGCCCCTTTAGTAGCAGACGCATAATTGTACTCTTTCCCACCAGGCTCCAGCCTGTTAACAACGGTACCTGTTTGACTGGATATCGGATCATCTTTAGTAGTGACTGCTCTGCTTTTAAACTCATCAAGACCAGGAGCAACACGAGATAACCTGTCACCCTTTAAAGGAGTTTCTTTCTCTATCTTGATATCTGAATCAATGATTTCCTCGTCTGCGTGCTCCTTTTCAGAAGAAGATGAACTTGCTTTATTATTTTCCCCAACTAAAATATCTTCTTTCTGTCTGACAGCCTCCCCTATCAAAAGAGGATTTTTCTGACCATTTTGATCAGAAGTAATATCTGACGAAGACGACGGATATTCCGAAGGAGACACCTTATCTAGGACTGGAACAGCTTCATGCCTGTAAGATTCGCCATCCTCGGAAGCCTGTTCATCTGAGTATCCATATAAAATTAAAACAACAGGATACTTGAAAGTCAGACATAAACAGTAAAGGAATGTATCATCGGTAACCACTCACTCTAATTTACAAGCTCCCAAGATACTACAGCCTAGAAGTGACTGGATACAATAACATCTACTAGTTTGTGATGAAAAGTAGCAGCTAATAAATTGCCAATGATTTCAATTTGAACATTTCGCTATAATAACTCCAACCGATTCATTTCCACTAAAAGATTTCTCAAAATAAACAAAACTATCAAACGAGCTCAAGGATAACCAGATACTGAGAAAGAAGGAAATGTAGATTCCAAGAATCTAACTTGTATTACTAAAACTAAATCATTATTTACTACTTTTGACAACATTCTTTAACATGGAACAAGAAATAAACTGCCAACTAGGAGATGATTTATCGTTTATATATATGGCAAATGGTAAATAAAATTTCTTACTGCAAAGAACAAACTGACTTTTACAAAAAGTATAAAAGATATATGATTAAAGTTCTCTACAGCAGCCATCAATCTTCTATTATGTACAATTTTTTTATGAATGTTCGACCTAGAGTAGAAGAAAGAGAACAAGGTAAAGAAATACAAAATGTATATAAAGCTTACTGCCAATAAAAAAAGGTAAGAAAATAAACCAGAAGACTAAATTAAAAGCATATCAAAGAAAGCAACTATGAGCAGGAATCTCTTCTTTTCTATTTCCCTTTCCTCCACATTTTCCATTATAATCCACAGATACCCAGCAGATATTATGAAAACATTTGATGTCGGAAAACCCATGAAAAACTATACCTTTATAGCCATTTCCATGAACGATCAAGGAGTTGAGAAGTATAAGACTCCATGAAAGTAGAACGAGAGACAGTGGCACCTTCTTGTACAACCTTTTCCTTCTTGTGGTTATTTTCTTCTCAGAATCAGCTCTTCTTTGCAGAAGAGCTCTATGTGATCTCTGCATTGGTCATTAATCTAGTTCACACTGCACCAACAAATACAAATGAGTTAATTAATAAAACCACAGAAAGGACTCTTTGGTAGCTGAAGCTCTGATTTAGTTATATGATTGAGGTGGTTACTATGTGAGTTCCATTTAGTTCGGGTTGTTGACATCATTGGTGTTAAGCTAATCAATTATTAATTACCTTACCAGCTAAAGATGGAGAAAGATCTCAATATATCATCAGCAACTTGAAAATTCAATATATTATATTGAGTAGAAATACACGCCAAGTACAAAGAATCAATTATTATCAACATCCTCTAATCTACACTGGTCGCTCAATTTTGTTTACTAGTGAAAATTGTTACAAAAATTATCTTGGGATGCAATCACATCTCTAATAGAGGCACTTGTCATAAGAATTAACTTTTACAACACTGAAATGATTGATACTACATGTGAGATCAAATTAAGACGCAAAGAATTTGATATATGGTAAATTACTACAATAGTTATAAAATTTGAGCAGTTGGCATGAATTGAGACATGGAATCTGATCAGACCATAGGCAGATGGGACTGTAGGAGGTGCATCTTAGAAATGTCTATTTAAAAAGACTATTGCTAATTCAGTAATTTACTTCAATCAAATAGAATGGTGGGATACTCAAGATTAGAAATCAATGGTCTGTTCAATTTATTATGATCTTCTCCTCTAGATTCATCCTAAGATTTTTGTTTACTTGTGAAATTGTTGAAGAAAACTGAGTACAATACTACCTTTAATTTGACAATTGATGTAGGAAAATATTATAGGTATCCTCTTATAATTCAGAGTAGCTTGGTAGAGGCGAATTTGTCAAAGTTGGCTCGTCGAAACATGTTGTAGAGAATGGTACGGTGCCAGAGGAGCAGGAATAATCAATGTCACCAAAACAGACGTTATAGGTGTTCGAATCATAATTTGCAGCATCAGCCAATACCAATACGGTCTGGCATTCCCGATCCGATGCCGACCAATACTCGATATTGGCCGATTTGACCGATACCGACATTGGAGATCTCTTTTCCAGGTAATTCAACAACAAAAAATTGAACGAAAAAACCAATCAACAAGGGTGTAAAAGCATAATAATGTTGTAAAAGCATGTAAAAGAAAAAAAAAGCTTATCTATCGCAAGTAAATCTATCGTCAATGGTGACTACTATTTCATTCAATTTCAAAACTACTAAAACAATATAGGAAATACTTAAAATTATGCGTAAATGTATAAAATATGTTTTCTAAAATGTTAATAATTTATTAACAATATTTGATTTCCCATACCAAAAATTTCAATATTCCGATCTGAAACCGCCGATATGGTTGATACGCACAATAAGAATACTCATGGGAAGGATACGATAAAGATTCCGATACTTATACTACGAACCTTGGTTCAAATTCGCGAATGGTTTCTCGAATCCACGAGCACTGCAATCCACTAGGAAAATGAAACAAATCTCAATGAAAAGTAGTAATATTATTAACATTTTAGTAATACAACAAAGACACGTTATAGGCTTTAAAAAACTTGGAGAAGAAGAAATCTAATCATAATCTTAAATAAAAGTTTTCTAAATCTAATCCTAGGGGAAAAAATATTTTAGTTAAATCAAGGTCAAAGATTTGACCAAATGACTTGATTGGCTAGATTTATTACATGCATGACTAATTCTAAAAAGATTTGTAAAATCAGATCCAAATTTGACAATAGGATTGCTCGCTGAAACGGATGGACCAATCAATCAATTGGTCAAGTTGACTGGTTGCTCTCATGTATAATACTCCTTTTGTTGGACTGAACTCGTCCTCAAGTTCTTCTATGATAATTGAACTCGGTCCGTCCAAATGAATTTACTTAGAATAGACATGAGTCTTCAATTTGTCTAAAAATAAATATTTAGAAAATATATGGGCCTTTGAAATTCGGCACTTATCCTTCAAATATAGAAATTAACAAAGTAACTCGATATTGATCTTCAATCTTCTCACGAGTTCATCCGCAGGTAAATGGAGGTAGGGATCACGGCCAACAAGCATTTGTAGTATACTCGACCCAAATAATTGCTATAAAAATAAGCTAATGTCATGAGTGATCCATAATAGGCATATGGCATGGAACATATGAATGAAGCGCACAATAACTAATCAAATATGGCTCCCTAGGCTCGCCAAGTACCTTCTCTCAAAAAGGTCTTTCGTTTCTTCTAGGCTCCCTAGGCTATAGCAGCAACGCTCTCCTTGCTAGGAGCGAGAATAAGGTCTTTCATATCTTCATAAAAGGATATTCACACAATAAATTAGACGTGGAACGTGCATAAAGAAATCATTGATAATAATCAATTGTTGAAACTGTGACGGATCAAAAGAACCACTAGGGAAAGGATCATATGGGGCCGGATCTTAACATATAATAGCATGAATATCTGATAGTATCTCAACAACATGTGGAGCTCGGGGTAATGCCAAAGATGGTGTTAGTACATCAACATCCTTGTCCTCGCTCTTGGATGATAACGACAAATCGAAGATGGCGAGAGACAACTCAAGACTTTCTTTTGCGACAACCAAAGGCTCCATTATGTTAGTCTTCAACTCGATCTCGGTTGATGGTTATATATCCTCAACTAAAACCATCTTTTCCTCCACTTTAGAAGCTTTGTGTATGTCCGACTCAATTCAGAGAAAGAAGGAGACATATGTTAGTCCAATAATTAATTAAGTATTTTGGTTACGAAATATCGGCTAAGTTTCTCACTAAATAATCATTAATTGTTAATACTTGATTAAAGCACTTGCTAAGTATTTCTTATTCTCATCATTCACACTTGTATTCACGAGATTGCTAGTGTCATGTATGATACGGATACTTACTTGCTATCATGTATATTGTCTTGTATGCCTAACCTTATTTTGTAGAAAAGCAACTCGGGTAATTTGAAACAAGATTAACAATAGACATGTGCCAATGTACGAAGAAATGATATTGGGCCAAAGAATTAAAATGAAGATTGTTTAAAGACTTTTGTTTGTGTAATTTGTTATCTTCTATGTCTTCAGTGATGACAAGTATAAAACATACTTAGAGAATGAGGTGCACTTGGAAGCTCAATGCACCAAACGTTATATAAGCATAAAACATACAAACATTCACGTATTATAGTTAGATCATTTCCTCGTTAGGAGGTAGACTATATTTCCAAATGTCAAATAACTTCTAGATTTGCATTAACTTTCAGCTCGACACCCCTTTATTGTTTCAATCATATCTGGAGATGTCGATATAAGTGTAACCTGATTCTTAGTTTTTTTAGAATATATACTTCCATACCTAAAAGTCATACGTACAAAAAAAATCCAAAATGCTAACATTGTCAAAATAAAGACACAAGACTACACATGTTTGCAGAATATTCTCTGCAGTCCAATCTGACACTCTTTGAGTCATATCTGAAGCTATAGACATTATTTTGACTTGAAACTTATCTTTTTGGAAACTAGACTTTCTTGATTAAAAAGTTATGCATTATCACATTTAGATAAACACGACCCAACAATATATGATTAGCATGTATCGCATGTTGAAACCATCTAAATTCTTATAAAAGAAGTAAAACTCAACAAATACTTTGAAGTAAATGAGAGTTTTCCTGTATTGAATCTAAATCCGGCCCAAATCTGATTAAAAGAGGAATTTAGCGTGACCTTAATACTAACTTGAAATGTTATAGGATTCAGGTTTGAACCTTAAATAAATCCAACGTATCATAAGGTAGGTCGAGACAGGCTAAGGCGGACCTAGGCGAGTGCCTCAAAATTTTAGGTAGGCACCAACATGGCAGAGGCACCTAGGTGGTCGCCTAAGGTGCGAAGCGGCCGCTTCTTAAAAGCTTGCACGCAGTCCCTATGGAGGTCGGAGATAACTCCTCTGGTTCTTGTGATGTTGTAATGATGTTTTTTCTAGTGTTTCTATGAAGACCGTCCTCGGTGGAATCGGGTAAGCAACAAAAAATTTGTTTATTTTGTTATACTGCGTCAAATCGGATTTTCTAACAATAGCGAGGTGGACTTTGAAGAAGAAACAAATTCCTGATAGCTACATTGAGGCTATTAAAAATATGTATGATAGAGTTACAACGACCATACAAACTATTGGAGGAGAGAGTAAATTGTTTCCTATTACCATTGGCTTACATGAAGATCAAAGTTAAGTTCTTACCTTTTTAGATAGTTATGGATGAAATTACAAAACATATCAAGGGGAGTTTCTATGGGTATGATGTTTGCTAATAACATTGTGTTAGTTGATGAGTAAAAAATGATTATATGCTAAGATATAAGCAATGACAGAAATACACGGGCTGGGGTGGGCTGCAACCCACCCCAATTTTTTTCTTTTTTTTCTCCATATATTTTTTTTCCTTTTCATATGAGTCAGCCCGCACGTAGTCTGCACTAGTCCACTCCATCCCACCAAGCTTGACTTTTTGGTTTCGCGCTTGGATATAAGTCTTGAGCAGGGCCGGCCCTGCAGGGCGGCCAGGACGTCCGGATCATAAGGGACCAAAAAAAAAGTTTAAAGATAAATATGCTAATAATTTTGTATCTCAAAATAGAACTATTATACACCATGAGCTCTTTTAGACACAAAGTTATTGTGGTGTAGTGGTTAGTACTTTAGACTCCTTACTAAAGGGTTCAATCCTTGGTTGTAGCTATTTTTTTAAATTTTATTTTTAAAAAAATTACATTATGTATGAGGGCCGGTGGTGTTGAGATAAACTTTGGACTCTAAGGAATTTGGAATTAGTAGAACGAAAATAAAGTATATGAAATGTAATTTCAATCCAAATACAAAGAGAAATGAGCGTGGAGTCCACATAGATGGTTAAGAGATACCTAAGAGAGACAGTTTTCTGTATTTACAATCAATAATAATTCATCACGATGGAAAGACCGAGAAAGATGTGATGCATAGAGTTAAAACACGATGGTTGACATTATGATCTTCTCTTTTAGATTCACATCGACCGACTCTGTTTATTCGGAAAAAGAAAAAAAAAATTCACATTCCAAAAACTGAGAGTAGATATGCATTTGAGATCCAAATACAATATAAATGACTTCTTGAGTATGGTAACTCAATGCCACCTAGCCTTCTATTCTACTAAGTCTAGAAAGAAGCACGGGGCAGTTCACAATCGTGCGGAGCATTGTATCGGAATTGGACACGACACTGAAACCCACTCCGAAACATAACAATCGTGCGGGGCGTCATATCGGAATTGGACACGACACTGAAACTCACTCCGAAATATAACAATCGTGCGGGGCGTCGTATCGGAATTGGACACGACACTGAAACTCACTCCGAAACATATTAGGACACTCCGTAAGCGTGTCGCGTGCCCCTGCCCATGCCGGACACCTAAAATTAGGATTGGAACACGGGGATCTGCACCTAAAGATCTCAAGATCTTGACAGTATCTATTAAAACCCTAAAAATAGGATTATTTTCCAAGAAAGACCTACTGCTCAAGTAATCAAAGCCATCATAATTCCCAAAGACCATTAGAAGAAGAAGAAGAAGAAGACTGACCGGGATGAGTTTGATCGATGGAGTTGACCGGTGCGATCTGCGTCAAGAACCGGCGAGAATCGATCTGGAGGAGTTGAAGCGGAGCTATAATACAATAGTAGTTAGATTTTTTTTTATTTTATTAATTTAATAGTATGACTATATGACGATGAATCAAAATATTATTAGTCTCTATTTTCTTACCAGGGAGAGGAGAATGGAGAGGGAATCGAAAATCTAGCTAGCTACAGCCTGGACCGCCTGGTGACGGTTATAAAGTGCAAAGTCGTTTTCAATTTTTTTATATTATTTTGGAGGTAATTTATATTTTAAATTTTACTTTATCCCTTAATACCCCCAATAATAAATTTTAAGAGAAGGTATATTTAGAAAACAATACGTTTCTCTTTCCATTAATTCTGATACTTGACGTGCCGACATAAAATTATTTATGTCCACTAGAAATTTGTTCCCACTTTTGACCACCAATAGTACAATTTCTAATGTGTGTGTTTAGAAGGACCTACTTACATGTGGGGTGTGTTTGGTCCTAAGCCAACGACTAGCCAGCACAATCCTCCTCGTAATTTTGTAGGGTTTTTTTTTTTCCTCGATATAAGCACTTCAAATCTTGTGAGCATCGTTAGTAAGGCCCATCCCATTTTCTAGATTCTAGATTTAGAATGTAGGAGCTCATTTTGTAGAATAATAAGTCTCATCCCTAGTCCCAATTTCTACAATTTCGGTCCCAACCCATCCATGGGTACTAAGAGCATCATTAATAGTTGGGGCTGGGAAATGCAATCTCAGGACCAAAATATTACTAGAAAGTAAATTGTGGAATGAGTTGTGACTACATAAGAATAGTAGTACTTTATGCTTTAGGCCCAATGTAAAATAAAAAGTGGTCAAGAAAATTATAAAATCTAGGATTTAAAATTTTGGGCTCCAAATTGGAGCTTACTATTCTGTAAAATTACTTCCTACATTCTGAATCTAGAAATTCAAGGGCCCAACCTATAGCACATGTGGGTGGGTTGGGTCCGAAAATGTAGAAATTGGAACCAAACATGGGACTTATTATTCTACTAAATGAGCTTCTAGATTCTGAATGTAGAATGTAGAAATTGGGATGGAGCTTACTAATGATGCTCTAAGGGTTGGACCTCCCAATTTCTAGATTTTAGATTGTAGAAACTCGTTTTGTAGAATAGTAAGTTCCAATTTGGAGTCCAACTTTCTATATTCTAAACTTTATATTATTATTTTCCTACATTAATTTTTTACCACACAATTTTTGGGACGGGAGCTCACTTTATCATTTCCTACTATTCTCATACAAATCCAACCCATTCTACATTTACCTTTTTTTTGAAATTTTGGGCTCCAAATTGCATTGGAGAGTCCCAACTATTAATGATGCTCTAAGAGTCCTCTGAAACTTATTACTTCGAGACCCCCCATATCTTTTCTATTTTAATATAAGTCCATTTGTTAGCTTTTGTCCAAGTTAAATCAGTTAAATCAACCCAACCTACAATTAGTGTTAATCATATCAGATAAATGTACATGATATTTTTTCTCTCTTAAGGCTTGATATGATGAGTTTGTTGAATTTAAATTTAAAGAAAAAGAAGAAGAGAGGGAGGAGAATGGCAAAGGAAAAGGAGGAGGAACATGTTGTGACATTGTGTCGGACCAAGATTTTGAGTTTTATGGTTTTGAATTTTTTGTTTTAACTTTCTTAATTTTGGGAAAAAAAAAATAGAGAAGAAAAAAGTGAGGCTTGGGAAAGAAATGGAGGGAAGAGGATGGTTACTGAGAAATAGTAGACTAAGTTAACTTTGCTTTATTTTTTAACTATCCAAAATTTGTAACCTCCTACCCTGCATGAGCTTATAAAAATATCTTAATAATTCTAAGGGTCTTTTCCTAAAATAATAAAATTTTAGAAGCATACGTTGCGATGGACAAAGATTGAGGGACTTGATCAAGAAAATCCATGAATCAGGCCCAATTATGTCTCTGGTATTCTAATAGCATCTGCGCTTCCAATGTCCTTCTCTTTGGTCTTTAATTACAGAACAACCTCAAAGAATTAGTCAAAATGATAGATACTATATCATTCTATGCAACAACAACTGTTATTTTTATGTTCCATTTTCACAAAGATCTAACTCAAAATAATTGTTTTTTAATTAAAAAGAAAACAATTATGTTACATTTTCACAAAGATCTAACTGAAAATAATTGTTTTTTTAATAAATAAATAAAAACAACAATGGTTTCTTTTCAGCAAAATATGTTCATCAATCAGTACTGGACTTCAGATTTTGAAATCTGAAACAAATTTTAAAAGTAGTACCCTCAAAGTTAAATTAGAAAACAACGTATGAAATTGACAACGACGGAAGGGTAAAGAAGATCGAAAACAACTATTAGAGCAACATAGGGGGTGGGGTGGAGGGGATTTTGACAGGACTGCCCAAAAAATATTAGTCTGACTAACTAACTTGTCCCTTGGTAGGTATTATAGTATATGACTTATAGATATCGCATAACTAATTACTTTTTTTACACGGACTAAATGGATTAGAATGAATTTGTTAGACTTTTGTTCATAATTGGCTTACATACATTAAATAGTATTAAAGAAATTAATGTCCTTTAAAAATTGGACTCGATGTTCGTAGGCCTTATATCAAGTTCGGACCTGTTCATCAATATCCACAGTGTACACTAAAATTTACTAGTCGTTACACAACAAGCATGTACTCATCTATTGCAAATACTGGTAGGAAAAATTTAAATTAGACATTAAGGCCTCGTTTGTTTCACAAAATTATGTGATTGAGAAAGGAAAGTCATTTCTTTCTTATTTGGATGCCAAAAAATTTAAGGAGGAATGGAAAGTGATTTCCAATGAAAAAAAAAAAATTAGGGATAAAAATGATATCATCCATCAAGCAATGATTCACTTTTCTATATTAAAAGTTTTACTTTCTTTTCAAACAATTTTGACATTTTCAAACACAAAATTTATTTTTTATAAAAATTATAATTTTTAAAGGAAAAAAATTCAAGAAATTAAAAAAAAAATTCTTTCCTTTTGGCGAGCCAATGTTCGCGAAATGGAAGGAAAAAAATATCAATTCCTTGGCATTTTTTTTTTCTTTTGAAAAATTATAATTCTCATTGATTTTTCTTTCCGATGTTTGAAAATGTTAAAAAATTTGTAAAGAAAAATAAATATTTTAATGTGTAAAAGTGATTATTTATTTGGATGGACATCCAAACATAAAAAACAATTACTTTTTTTTTCCAATTCAATAATTCCGTGAACCAAACGAGACGTAAAAGCATGGGCTCGTTCCATGAACATACAACATTTACTAATGATGCTCTTAGAGCATCATTAGTAAGGCCCATCCCATTTTCTAGATTCTAGATTTAGAATGTAGGAGCTCATTTTGTAGAATAATAAGTCTCATCCCTAGTCCCAATTTCTACAATTTCGGTCACAACCCATCCATGGGTGCTAAGGGTTGGGCCTCCCAATTTCTAGCTTCTAGATTGTAGAAACTCGTTTTGTAGAATAGTAAGTTCCAATTTGGAGCCCAACTTTCTAGATTATAAACTTTATATTATTTTTTTCCTACATTAATTTTTTACCACACAATTTTTGGGACCGGAGCTCACTTTATCGTTTCCTATTATTCTCATACAAACCCAACCCATTCTACATTTACATTCTTTTTGAAATTTTGGGCTCCAAATTGCATTGGAGAGTCCCAACTATTAATGATGCTCTTAGGACCAAATTTTTAAATGACATCAATTTTTTAATAATATTTAATGTATATAAGTTAATTAATTATGAACAAAAGTCTAATGTATTCATCCTAATCGTTTTATTCGTAAAACGATTTTTTTTATTATGTGAACTCTTAACAAATGGTCATGGAAGTTGGGGAGAAGTGTTATTATTTTTCTTTCTCTGCTTCGATGCAATCTCTGATGCCCAACCTTTGCCGATGTTGGTCTACAATTTCCCTGCAAAAACATGTCAACAGAAAGCAAAGGAGTTAACTTGGCATAGCAGAAACAGAGAGCGGTATTTTTATTTTATATTTTTTTAGAATAGATAAATTGTTTCTGGAATTGCTCCCACTGGAATTCGAACTCCTGACCACTCGGACCGCATGCATCTCTCTTAACCACTAGGCTAGAGGTCATTTGCAGAGAGCGGTATTATGAACCTATACCAATATAGATTTACAATTCAATTTATATATGATACGAAATAGTCTTACACTTTGATCAGGCTATGTTGCAAGGACACAAATTGAACACGACAACACACATACACATATGATTTTGGTGACCCCTGGTGTATTTTAGAGTGGTGTCTGACGTGACACACAGACACACGTGATGCAACACACATGATGCAACACACACGTTGGTGTATTTCGGAGTGTCCATGCTTCCTAGCGTTCGAGTCTTGGAGAAAGTCTGGCGTGTAATATAAAGTATATGAGAAGTTAAACATAGATATGGTAGGTATAGCCTATAATCATCAAATGAAGTTTACTATGTTAGATCACAATGGATTTCATGCTTTATTTATAATGTTTATGGAAACATTTTTTTAGCTCTCAACTAGAACACTACTAAATATCATTGCCGGGGCATACAGGTCCAGACACAATAGCATGCTTGGTAAATAGCAAACAGGTTGAACCAAAACATATTAAACATCAATAGCAAGACCTATAATACTTTTAAGATCACTCGTGCTTGGAAAAGCTTCCAATTTCAAGCAACCATGTCTAACCTTTTATTATTATTGGAATATTTTAGCAAATATTCTCATTCAAATAATAAAAAACTAGCATATACCTTTTACTATTATTATTGGAATATTATTGCGGGCTGAGATGTCACAACCCAATTTGTCTTCTCTATTCGTGTGGGGCCCCACCAGCTGGTGCCATGTCAATTAAAAGCCGACACGTGGATCGCGGGCCAAAATACGGCCCCGTCATAACAGAAAACACAAGAAAGACTGTTTTGCCCTTCTTCTTCTTCTACCCCTCTCTGCCCATCTCAAACCCTTCCAGACCTTCTTGCTGAAAGAAAATGGAACATTCTACAAAGCTCTTCTACTGCTCTACCCGTCTCAAATCCACCCAAACCCTCTTAATTTGTTTGCTTAAAGGAAATCAAACACACTGCACAGTTATTCTATTAGCTGGTGAATGCATGAACACAAATTGCACAAAAACATATGTTGTTTTACTTTGTAGTGGTCCTTCTAAATGTCTGGTAGTAAAAGTTGGGTCCTCCCATGGAAGATTCAGAAGAGGTAGAAATGTTTGTAGTTCGAGTTTAGTGCATTGGTTTGGAAGAAAACAACTTGATCACACCATACGAAATTTCTACAATATAATAACAACAAAAACTGATAAGTAGAGTTCTCTGCATCTTAAGGCCATACGTTGTTAGGGGTAAAGCTTAGTTCACCAAGAGAGATTTCGGATATCAGAAATTCTTGAATTAAAATAATAATTTAAGAGTTTACAAGTTACAAGTTTTACTCGTTGAATTGTAAATAAGAATTTAAGAGTTTACAAGTTCCATGTCCTTTGACGATATAGTATGGTTCACTAGGTGTCGATGCTAAACGGTATAGGAGAAGGATTCTCATACTAAATGTAATCATATTTGGACAACTACAGTTAGTCATATAGATGTATTTACTTTTACTTAGTTGCTTGATGTAAATAGTGTATTAAAGATGTTATTTCCCTTGACCACTAACAAAGAAGTCCAAAAAAAAAAAAAAAAAAATCCCCCAACAATTGTTCTTTCTTTCAGAAACTTCAAGTAACCAAGACAAATAAAAACCACACACCATATACCATTGCTTGATTAATTTGTGACAACGTAATGCAAAAAAGGAGCTTATAGATTCTTACTAAAGCAGTCATCTTGAAGAGAAAGCACATTCATAATCCAGTCCTGTCGCAGCTCACAATCTCCGATGATTGCGGACGAAGTTCGTCGTGAGGAGCGCGCTTGCAGAGTGTAAGACGTAGCCTCCGATCGACGACAGAACCGCAGACACCAAGAACACGACCTTCCACCGCCTCGACGACGCCAGAACGGCCGACGACAAGGCCACCAGCGCCAGACCGAGAAGCGCGTCCTTCCAAATTCCGAACGACTTCAAAGAACCCCTGCACTCCCTGCAGTGCACTACGTGCCGGAAGTACCTGCTGATCGGGTTCGGGACGTACGCACCCCCGAGCCCGCCTTTCGCCGGCATAGAGGCCGACATCCCCGCACCGATCCCTGCCGGAGCCTGCTCCACAACCGCCGGTTCGTCGGGCAGCGACACAGAGGCGTACCCGAAGTAATACGGCATCCCGTCGCCCACCTTGTCCTTCCACCTCCGGTACTCGGACACCCAAGTGTCGCAGGACGCGATGTTGAGATACAGCCTCGACACGGGCAGCTTCGCGTCCGCCAGCACTTGGTTCTGCGACGACAGGAACCCCATGTCCTGCTCCAGGACCTTGCATATGTTCTGGTGGAAGAACCACCCGGGAAGGAACTTCATGAAGGGGGACCTCAGCGTCGTCCCGAACCTGATGATGACCATCGACCTCCCCTGGCCGGTAGGCCGGGCGAGGAAGAGGGACGAGACGTGCTGCCTCTTCCCGTCCCTGTCGACGTAGTCGCGGTTGTTCTGGAGCGCGCAGGGGGCTTCGAAGCGGAGGTGGTTCTTGTCGGCGGGCTCCCTGGACTTGCTCCAGCTGCCGGCGAACCCGCGGGGGGTCCGCTCGGTTACGTCGAAGAGCAGGGGCTGCGCGTCCTCCCGTTTCGAGTAGAAGTCGCTCCGGTCGTGCGAGATGGGGACGTGGGCCGGATCCATGAAGTTCTCCAGGACGATCGAGTGGTCGTACGGCATCTCGTGGATCGTGGAGACGGCGTGGAAGTCCGGCCTCGAGTAGTGCTCGAAGTGAGGGAGCTTGTCGGGCTCCGGCGCGGCCTTCTTCGACATCCAGACCCACACGACTCCCTGCGAGTCCTTCACTTCGTATTTTGTTGCGCAGGCGGCGCGAGGAATTTGCGCTCCCTCCGGAAGCTGCAGCCAGCCGCAGAGTGAGACGGGAGTACTGATGATCGAGTAATGAAATGGAAGTTAACTACAAAATTTTTTAGACCTGGGGGATCTTTAGACATCGGCCGTCGCCTCCGAATTGCCAACCGTGGTATAGACATTCCAAACGCCCATCAATCAGCTGGCCTTCCGATAGTTTCGCTAATCTGTAACAAAAGAGAGAGAGAGAGAGAGAGAGAGAGAGAGAGAGAGCATATCTAAGTGCCATGGCTTCTAAAACTAGAACAACATGATCATACTCTTTTAACTCTATCAAGGAAATCGAGTACGAATGGGATATCAGTGTGACCCACGGCTACAAGAACAAAAATGATCAAGGATCTCGACATCGTCTTTGAATTGATCATCTATGATTGGAAGAAATCTGTAGGGTTTCCTAGTAAGTTCTCCCCTGCTGAGAGAGTCTATGTTGCACAAGCATGGATAGGACACAACACAGTAAGGACGTGAGAACAAGGATACATCAGTTATGTAGACGTCCTAAGTGTATTTTGGAGTGTCTGTGGTTTATCCGATACACATCTGATACAACACTGTCCAGTTTTTTTTGGAGTGTCCGTGCTCTCTAGGTTAAGACTAAAATTTGAAGAAATTTTTGACAAGGTTTTCCAAATTTTCATTTGAGCTAACCGTTTACTAAGTAGAAGTCGGACGTTTGGTACGCGGTATTTTTTTTATTCCGAAAAAAATTTAAGATGGGAATCTATTACCACGTTTGTTTGGCTTATAAAAAATTTATTTCCGGAAATTATAAATACCCGGATAAATAGTTTACTCACAAAACATGATAATTCTATCCCTTGAGAATAGGTGGGTATTTTTTTTTGTCCGGACAAAAAAAAAAATTGTCTAAATTTTTTTCTTCTTTTTGGATCAGTTTTGATTAGTTTGAACATTTTTTCTTTTTTGGCGTTCTATCGCTTTTTTGTCATTTTTTGTCGTTTTTACCAATTTTTTTTCTTTTTAAGCAAATTTTTGTCGTTTTTACCTTTTTTTTTGTCTTTTTGTCACTTTTTGATTATTTTTTGTCGTTTTTACCCAATTTTTGTACTTTTTTCGCTTTTTGTCAATTTTTGTCGTTTTAAGCAATTTTTTTGTCGTTTTTGTAGCATTTTTTTTTGTTGTTTTTACCGATTTTTAGTCGTTTTTTTGTCCTTTTTTTTTCGCTTTTTGGTCATTTTTACTGATTTTATGTCGTTTTTTGTCATTTTTGTCGCTTTTTTTGTCGCTTTTACCGATTTTGTCGTTTTAACCGATTTTTTTTTGTCGTTTTAACCTATTTTTTGTCCTTTTTTTTTTATCGTTTTTATCGATTATTTTTCGTTTTTGTCGGTTTTGGTTATTTTTTGTCGTTTTAACCAATTTTTTGTTGTTTTTAACCGATTTTTTGTCGTTTTTTAACCGATTTTTTGTCATTTTAACCGATTTTTTGTTGTTTTTTTGTCGTTTTTGCCGCATTTTGGTTTTTTGCCCTTTTTACCGATTTTATGTCGTTTTCGTCGTGTTTTGGTTATTTTTGTCGTTTACCCTTTTTTGTTATTTTTTGTCGTTTATACATTTTTTGTCGCTTTTTGGTCATTTTTGTCGTTTTAACTGATTTTTTGTCGTTTTTCATCGTTTTTGTCGTTTACCGATTTTTTTTGTCGTTTTTACCTTTTTTTTATATTTGTTCATTTTTTTCGTTATTATTATTTTTATTTTTTCTCGGGAATATTTATATTGTCACCAAACATTAATTCCTTGAAATTTGATTCCCGGAAATATTTATATTGGGGTAAAGTGCATTTAAACCCTCCTTAGATGCACGAAAATACAAATAAAGACTCGCTGATCCGAAAAATCCAACTAGATACGAAAATGCTCAAATCATCCCCTCCGTTAACTTTTCCGTTTACGGGTGTTAAAATGGGGTTGTTTTGACCATTTTACCCCTGGGCTATCTAATATTAACTTGTTAAAAACGGTTAGTTCTAAAATTATTTTGTTAAAAACGGTTACGCAAAAATACTTGTTAAAAAGTGGATAAATATTAACAAAGGAAAAATGGTCTTTGCTAGTAAAATTATTTATTAAAATTATTTTAATTAGTATTAACTTGTTAAAAACGGTTAGTTTCGTCAAAAAAATGGATAAATATTATTTAAAATTATTTTTTCATAAATTATTTTTTATTTAACAAATATATAAATATTTTTGGGAAAAATAAAACTGATAAATAAAAAAAAATCAATTCTTAAAAAATAGAAATGATGAAAAACTGGAAAAAAAAACCAAATAAAAAACAAAAAATACTATTAAAATATGGAAAAAAATAAAAAATAGACAAAATATTCCAAAAAACCAAAAAATGAGGATAAATCTTAAACAATGAAAAAAGACAAAACAAAAACTATACAAATTTGAAAATAAAAGTCGCTCTTAAAAAACTAGAAAAGATTATTAAAAAGATGAAAAAAAAAAATATGAAATAAGAACTAAAAAAATGGAAACAAAAAACAAAATATTAAAAATATTATTAAACAAAAATCAATTCTCATGCTTGACGTCATTTTCGAAAATAAATGTTTATAATCTAAATAGTAGGTTTTCATCTTAAATTTTTTCTGGAAAAAAAAATCTTTTAACAAATGTCCGGTTAGTCCTGAACTTGTATCGTAATTATTTATTAGTCATGACTATTATCGTAATTATTTATTTATTAATTCTAGAAAAGATTATTAAAAAGATGAAAAAAAAATATGAAATATGAAATAAAAAAATGGAAACAAAAAACAAAATATTAAAAAGATTATTAAACAAAAATCAATTCTCATGCTTGACGTCGTTTTCGAAAATAAATGTTTATAATCTAAATAGTAGGTTTTCATCTTAAATTTTTTCTGGAAAAAAAAAATCTTTTAACAAATGTCCGATTAGTCCTGAACTTGTATCGTAATTATTTATTAGTCATGACTATTATCGTAATTATTTATTTATTAATTCTAACTGAAATTGTAAATCTTGGTACAAATTTATTTTCATCACATGTATTACTTAAACAAATAACTTAAATATTACTAAACGTGTCGAAAATTCAAAAATAAATTGCAAAACATGTATGTCGAAGCATGGTCCGGGTTCAGTGGCTGCCACCGCCTTTGTCGATTATCTACGAATAGGCTTCCATAATTTCTATTTGGACGTCTTGAAAAAAAAAGGAATAAGTAAAAAAAGCTTCAAACATTAAATGAGAGCAACTAAGTAAAAAAAAAAAAAAGAGAATATAAAAAAAAATTGCAGTTGGATTTGAGATCTGTAGGTAAGAAAAAGTTTCAATATATTAAATGAGAGCAAATAAGTAAAAAAAAAAGAAATATAAAAAAATATATTATTTTTCCTTCCAACCAACCGGTCAAAAAATAGAAAATATAAAGTTTAGGTTTTATGTTTCAAACAAACATTGTCTTATACATAGAGAATGAAAGAGAGCCAACAGCCAAATGTAAGCATTAGGGGTATTTTGGGAAGTGCACTTTTTTTTTTTAATCCAAAAAATAGCCTCTAACGGCTGTTCTAACGTCAATTTGACGGAAAGGGGTATTCTGCGCAAAACAGGTTTGCGGGAGGTGCAAAATGCTTTAAGTTTTCTAAAAGGTCTTATTTTGCGAACGAGGCAACTCTAAGGAGGGTTTAAATGCACTTTACCCTTTATATTGTCACCAAACATTAATTCCTTGAAATTTGATTCCCGGAAATATAGAATTTACGGCTATATAGTATTTCGCATACCAAATGTCCCCTAAAGAACAAGTCTCGGGCTTGTGAAAAATTACTGCCAAGAACAAATGTAAAAGAGGTTATTTTAAATTTCGAGAAAGTTTCCATATGGGCACATATTATCTTGCATCTAGAGAAAAGTTATCTTTTTTTTTTTTAATTATGGAAATTGTTTTTTAATTAGGGTAACACCAAAAGAGATGACGACCAAGAACTCCTAGTCACCATGACACCCAACTCCTAGTCGCCAAAAGATGGTCCCACCACTCCCTTCTCTCGGGGCTGAGAACTCCTAGTCACCATGACGTCCAACTCCTAGTCAACAAAAGATGGTCCACCACTCCCTCCTCTCGCAGCGCCTAGCCTCATACGCCAACATCTTGTTCCCTTTTTTTACCAATTTTTTTATTACAATCCGCACGTCCTTACGGTTGGGGGGACTTGAACCCTACTGGCCCCACCTGGTATCAGTGCTGCATTCCACATGAGCTATAAGCATGGATGGAACTGTGTTGTGGGCTAGGGTGAGCTCCAGCCCACCCTAAATTTTTTTTAAAGGCTCATCACCAAGCATATCTTTATTGTCGTCAAGCTATTCTAGATTAGAAGAAAACGCACATTTATAATGTATTTTAATCTTTGCATGCCAACTGTTTGTTGTAATGTCACAAACGCAAAGCATCGATTTGTTGCCATTTGCCAACTTTTTATCAATGTTTATGATTTATGAAATATTGTGGAGACTGGGAGCAATCTTTCTACGTGGCTTTTCTAAGTTTTTAAATGTTGACATGTTTGTTGTGGGGAGCAATAATACTATGTAGGAACAAAATTTTCAAATGTTAGACATGTAGGAACAAACGCACACAGATTTCTTAATAAAGAAACATAACTGTGAAGAATTTGCATTGTAGTTACTGGTTGTAATATTCTTGATTTGTTGAAAAGCTGATTCATATATAGATCAACCGTCGCTTCGTAGTAAGATGGATGATGAGTGGTTAACCGATTCAATGGTTATTTTCATCGAAAGAGATCATCTCAAAAACCATAGATTCAGATTCGATAATAGATGAATTTTATTGTCCGAAGAATAGAAGAGTCCAGCTTCAGTAGAGAGGCTATTCTTGTATGCACAATTATTCTTCAGCTTCAATAGAAAGCGTCTTACTTTCTTATATGCACAATTAATCTTTTTTCAACATCATACAAAAATGTTTTGTTTTGTTCGGTTGATGTTGTCTTATATACTCTCAATTATTTTATACTAAATATAAAATATTTTTAGTTCAGCCCAGTAGTACTTGAATTTCTGGTTCCATCCTTGGAAACACCGAATACTATGTGTATAAATAAGCAGTAAAACCTATCATACCTATGCGGACAACGGTCCTGGAAGCACCGCATGATACCATTGGCGTCCCTATAGAGAACAAGCTTCTCATCGAACACCGATAAACCCAGAGGAGCATCGTACGGAACCTCCTCCGATAGATATAACGGGTACCACTCTTCTCTCCAGTCGTACTCCTCCTCATCCTCAACAGCAGTGGGCTCCACTAACCCCACTCTCCGTCGAGTCGCAACTCTCCGCCCATTGAGAAGAAGAGATGGTTTCTTCTTCTGGTATTGGTGGTAGTCACAGAAAAAAGAAGAAGTAGAAGAGGAGGAGGAGGAGTAGGTGGAGGAAGTGGGTTGTTTCTTGAGGAGTTGGTGTGGAACAGAGAAAGCACGGGAAAGAGCCATTGGAGAATAGTAGGAGCTTAGGAGGGAGAACAAGAGTGATATTTAGAATAGTGGCGCGATCAGTATGTCTATCGGGAGGTGACGGGAACTCTCAACGGATTACAATCCCGCGAGAGGTTTGAACTCTGTCCACGTCGATAGGAAACTAGTGGGCCCACCAACCCTATAACGGGTCGGGTACTTTTATTGTCATGTCCGCTGTACCAATATTGTCACATGAGTCCATTTTTGTTCACCCATCAAAACTAGCTGAGATGGTCACCCTCAAGTGAATAAATGGCACATGGAATTTTCATCTCACACAAACCACTCGAAGGTTTTATTCACCCACCAAAATAATTTACTCATTGTCATATGCAACCAAATGTGGCATTATGTAGATTTTTGTTTTTTGTTTTTTCTTTGAAAGAATATATCTAGGATGGTAGCATGACGGGTTTGGGACATGTTTGTCTAACTCGGTTCATGTCCCAAAAACTCTGTGTCTCCATCGCCATCTCTATTTTCATCCCCATCGATTCGGAAGATCTCCGTCTTCGATCCCCGACGGGAACTAGATTCCGAAAGTTGTCCCGTTTCTGGGCGGGACCACCAAGGACTGAGGAACAAGTGGCTGATATAGCGAAAAATCGGAGGTGACTAAAGTAGGTTGAAGATGAACAAATAGGTGACATGGCAAATCAAACAGTCTTAGAAACTTTTTTGGTGGAAATATTTTTTCATGAAAAAATGATAGATTTTTGAAAAATGTACGTGTTGGAAATTTTTCATGGACATATTTGTCATGTATAGAAAAAAAAAGCTCAATCAAATACACCCTTAGAAACTTTCTCTCATGTTTCTTCGGCAATTAACCTCAGCTGAGATAGAAAAGCTACAAACTGTTAGAAATTCTTCAAAAATTTTCGATTTCAATCTGCAACAAAATAAAAATAAGTAGATGTTATCGGCCTCCGGGGAAGTCGCGCACGTAGTACTGCCCTAAGAGTTAGTCCGGGTCTATGTGCAAACTGTATCCGAACGCTCCTAGTGGTAAAATCTCCGCTCCACCGGAATCTCCTTGCCGCACACGACTTAGAGAGAGTGACTCCGACTTAGCTCCGTCCAGGGCAACAACAAAGAAGAACAGTGTTTCGAAGGAGGTGAGAATTTGAGAGAGGATTTGTACGATTTTTTTTCTTTTTTCAGTGTACGGAAGAAGAAATCGGATGCGATTTAAATAGGCTAAGTTCCTATGTATAGGAATAATGGTGAATTAAATCACTCAATTAAATACTTAACGTTACAAAATAAAACACATGAAAAACATGTGATACATTGTATCGGGACAGTCCAATTAAATGAATAGTAATGGTAAAAAAATAAATGATGAGGAGTAAAAAGAATTTAAGGGTCTCAGTCCGAACCCGAAGAGAAAATCGAATCGACATTCGGCGCCCGCAGATATGGGCACGTACCCGTACGCGTTACGCGCGCCGAACCGAACCAAGCTGGGCCGGACGGCGGCGGCGGCGCACGTGTGGCCCATGGGGCACCCACACAACACTACAATAAACTAATTGAGAGTAAAGCAATATATCCAAGCACAAGTCCACACATCTATTCGATGTAGGACTATAGGAAAAAGGGACTTGAGCTTTTGTATTTGTGTGTGTGCTCAAAAGACACACACAGCCAACAATTCCCTCCCCCCCCAAAAGGTCAAGTTTCAAGGTGAAAGAAAAAGAAAAGATAAGAGAAGAGTAATTGAATTTCTGGGCAGTTGTATACAACGCATAAATGAGATGGACTACAGCCTTGAATCTCATGTAGTGACTATTGCCTTTATCTGAAGAAGAGCTTGATGGACTACGCCTTGAATCAGTCTTCTTGAACCAGATTCAGACAATAACACACATAGTGTGCTAGAGGTACTTGGGTCTATCTGGTGGCGCATTTGGTTGGCCATACGCACTTTTACATATTCATGAGAGTTGTCTAGGATCGTCCTGTCCTATAGTCGCGGCCCTCACTGTCACGCTCCGCTCCCATAGGAGCGATCGTCCTCGCTATGGCGTGATGCCGCACGAGCCTAGATTGCGCTCGTGTAAGGCGGATTCCATAACGGCCGATTTCAGCGACTGCGATGGGGTCGTCGCACAGAAGTCCCAAGCAGAGACATTGAATAATAGCAGCAAAATTTAGAACAAAACACAAGTCATTACAAAACACTATTTTATTGATATTGAAAACAACGGTTACAATAGGGCGCAAGGCCAAGATTACAAGTCTCTCAAGCTCACTCTTCTCACATTACAAGTCACTCAGCTCTCTCTCATCTCTCAATTACAAGTCTTGAGCCAACGGATGCTTTGGAAGGCGATGTCCATACATTATGTCCTGTATAAGTCTTGACTCCATGCGGCCGCACGCTTCGAATCGCCAAGGAACTCCGTGTCTCGACGCATCCAAGCGAGCTCCGCGCCACGAGCTTCTACCTGTGCCTGCACATGGAAACTATATGGGTGTCAGTACTCAACTGTACTGGTGGAATGAGCTCCTCGCCCACCCATACAAAACTGATACGTTTGATTTACTTTGTGCGACTTAGTCCCCTTTATGATTGTCTTTCTACTCTTGCCTTAGGATCAGTTTTAGGACCGACGCCTTGGCCTATTCTGTGTCTCTAGACCATCTCGTGCTTGCAACGACAATGTTAACTCCTACCTTACCTCAAGACCCTTCTTGTGCCAACAACGTTAACCTATCGAGTCGTGTTTGCCTTACGGCTTAAAATCAGAGACGCAACTACGTGATGAGGCACCATTTTCGTATGACCGTGCTACAAACTCTTGCTGAGGCCGTGCCTCGTAACTCAGTGAGAATTAACAATATTGCCGCCTCGCGGCCCTTTGCTACTAAATCCTCATCCGACCCAAATCAAGACTTGTGGGTTAAGTGTCACTCGACCGACTTTGCCTTGCGGTATTTCCTGACTTAAACTCAAGACAACTCACATCCAAACTATACAACTTACATGCCAACAACATAAGACTCGACGCCATATTTTGTGTCGAAGTACGTTGCCTACATTGCAACCAAATCTTAGGCCCAACATTATGTTCAAACTATATACACACATTCAACTCGACTCCTTGATATAGTGCAGTCAATACTCGACTCAATCCAAAGGCACACTCGCGGATTGCCGCCCGTGCCGACTCATCTATATGAGGTCACTAGCATGACAAGCTATCATGGACACATAGCTTGCGGTTGGCCGGGACCCTTCCAGCGCAAGGTAGCTAGCCCCCTGGAAGTCCCCGACTAACCCGGTGCTATCGAGTCAGCACAACTATCACCGTGTTTTCTTTCTTGGCTGAAATGCTCCCATGGCCCTGGGTTGCCGTTACGGGAAAACTCTACCTTGTCGACAAGTTGTCCAATGACCATGCAAGACCCTTCACTCAAACTGACGTCTCACACAGTCATTGTACTTTTAGTGTTATCATCTCTTTTCAAAACCAAGTTAAAGTCTTCTATCCTTGAGACCCCTCAAGGACCCCTCGACAATCCACGGTCGCGAGCATTCTTTCCATGTTACCATATCATTTCATTCAACTCAATGCCTATTCGATAGTCCTTTCTCCAAAAACTCATTAAATAAACCATGGTTCATGTCTTAAACACTAAGTCCGTGCATCGTGCCTTAGGCCCATCGTACTCTACGCGACACTATCGCCCAACTCATACTCCATAAGACTAGCTTTGAAACCGTAGGACTTCGTGGCTATACTCAGCCGTAGAACTCATAGGACCGTGCTTGGAATGTCTTAGGTCGACCGGCATAACTTTGCCTAACTTAACTTCGCAACAACTTAACGAACAAAGGCTGCGTCAAGCTTTGCCTTAACGGATCGTGCCTTGCACGCATTTGACTAGAACGACCAAGTCACTCGGGTGCCTAGACTTAGGTCACAAGCCGCTCAACGCAACTTAACTCATGGGCAAGCCAAGGCTATGCCAAGCTGTCACGACCCGCACCCAGAAGAGGGGCATGAGTACGTGGTTACGTCCAGCCTACGCCGCAGTATCGGCGATAGAACGCTGTATATAGGGTCTGTAAATACTACGACTAAAACAGATAAATGTACCTGTACAGTATATACTCTCCGAATAGAGGTGACATAGCAATACAGTCTCAATCACATATATCAAACTAAGGTAGATAGCACGAAAAAGAAAATATAATAGATGAAAGTAGGAAATAGTCCAAGATCCACACAAGCCAGAGCTATACACAAACATCCAGAGTCACAGAAAATATATCTAAGGTACTACAAACTGAAAGTACTAGATGGCTCGCAGGCCAGGCAAACCTAACTAGCTATACTACTCAGGGTGAGCGAAGTCTAGTGGCTCTACCAACAAGCCATGGTCTAAGTCTACTCCGTCAGACTCGACCCCATAGTAGGTCGGGCAATCAGCCTCAGAATCATCTGTAATATGTCAACGATATCCTGTCAGGAAAATGAGCAAGTACAAACACCAACAGCAGTTCCATATGAATTGACAAATACTATAAGAGACAGTATAATGAAATACAAGACAAAGATATAGACGACTTGGGAACCATTTAAAAGCCGAGTTATAACCCTTGAACCAAACAAGGACCGGGATTGTAACCCTTCTTTCAAATAGAACTTAGTCTCAAATCATGGTACAGTATAAAAGCAGATAGAGCATGTGAGTAATAGAATCATAGCATGGTGAGAAGTACAGAAAGTAAAGCTGAATTGGAGTATAAGATACGACAATAAATATAAAATATGATTTGAATTATTAGAGCGATATGTGATCGGCTAGGGAGTCATGGTTGGGTTATCCACTTGGCCCGGCAATCTGCGGTAACCTCAACGAAGAGTCATGTCGGCCAACCTGGATAACCTGGCATGGGGTATCTGCTACACCCTACATGAGGTGAGGGTGGCTCTAGCAAAATAGTGACAGGGAGGCTTTGATCACATAACCCCTAATAATTCCTCCATTCCCCGAATAGTATCATGGATCCGGACATGGCACATCATGACACGGATTCGAAAGCAGGTGATCAGCCCACTCCCAAATCGATGTCTATATAAGTACATGAACATGGATATCACATACCAACATACCAAGAAAAATTCGGGAATAACATCTCATGACAGGATCCAACGTATACTAGTCCATGAACCGTCGTGTCGGAAATCATGTAAGACACTACAACTGAATCGGATATAGTAGATATCAAGACAATAAAAATTATCAGTGAATGTGCTCGCCTGTAGTCCTGAGCTGATAAGGTGAACAGACGCTCAGAGTAATCACAGACCTAAAATAAGATATTATAAGTCAAACAGGGCTTTATACTGAAAAAGGAAACTAATATAAGTCATGAATGCAAGTCTAAGTCAAAACTAGGTCAATCTAGGTCAAACTGAGTCATACTAGGTCATACTGGTTCATACTAGGTCATACTAGGTCACTGGGAGTCAATCCAAGTCAAACTAGGTCAAACGGGGTCAAAGGTTGACTTACAGTTAACTTTTAGTCAACTGGTCAACCCTGATCAACTCTGGTCAACTCTGGTCAACTCTAGGTCAACCCTGGGTCAAACTAGTCTAATGTTGACCAACTATTAACTTTCAGTCAATTGGTCAACTCTGGTTTGGTTTCGGTCAAATCTAGTCGCTTAAAGGCTAAGTTTGACTCTCGGTTGACTTTTGTTGACTTTTGGTCAAAATGGTCAACCGAAGTCAAAACTAGTCTAGGAGCACTATATTTGATCATTATCAACCAAGGGAATCAAGTTCTAACCCTATCTTAGACTCCAAACTCAAATACCCTATTCCTAGGTAAAACTTGCATTACCTTTACCAAGGTAAATCCTGATACCTTGCACATACCACTCTAACCTAGGAATACTAGCCTAGGTTTCCTAGGATAGCTAGATACTATCCTATCTAAGGATTACCTATCAAGATACAGAGGTTTCCTAGGTATCTAATCTATTTTAGGACATGTATTTGGTTTTACCTTCATTACCCCTACCAATATCATATATCCTCACATCACTCTATCACTCACCCACACAACTCACTCACACCCAACACTCACACATACACCAACTCATTCACCCTCTCACAACACTCTCATATAGGTTTTCCTATTGGTTTACACCTAGGCTCTCACCTAGGCTATTTGCTATACTCTTTTAGGCTCTCACACACACACAAACTCGCAAATACTCACACACACAAGCTCACAAATACTCACACACACAAGCTCACTAAAGTGGAATGATATGGAGTGTTTTAGGACTGGAACTTGGGGGTGTTATAGGGCAGCAATATGGGTGTATATGGAGTGGTATTTGGGGCAAAATAGGACAGCCCTGTAGGCTAAAATCTGGACTGAAAATGGGGTGTATAAGGATGGTTTTAGGACAGCCATCAAGAGGGAAAATCTGGACTGTTTTGGACAGTCCAAGGGACAGCAAATGGGGCTATCATTGGACTGATTTGGAGTGGGTTTAAGGGACCTACATGGACTGATATTTGTGGACTGCAAAGGGCAATAAAGTGGACTGGTATGGGGATGTTTTTAGGACTATTTTGTACTGAGTTTAGGGGGTTCTATGGGACAGGAATGACAGCCATATAGAGTGGTTTAAGGGGACTGATTAAGACAGTATATGGACTGAATATTGGGGGCTGTCACTGATGGTTTTGGACTGGTTGTTTAGGAGCAAAGGGACAGTCAAATGAGGGGAAAAATCTGGACTGTTGGGGACTGTCATTGACAGCCAAGTAGGTGTAACAATGTGGGAGTTTAGGACTGTTATATGGACAGTTTTGTACTGTCCATAGCTGCTGAAAATGGATGTTCCCCCCTCCTTTCTAGCACACTCACCACTCTCCACATCCCCCTCTATCTTACATTCAAACCCCCCTTCAAATCCTCACAACCATTTACTCAAGCACCACACATACACACACTCTTTTCCACTCCAACACACACCCAATGACCCTCCCTTGGCCGAAATCCTCATGCCCCTATACCAACACAAAATCACACACCCTACCATAATATATATCCATATATATATAAGCCACCATATATATACATATATAGAGAATGATATATATAACCATATATATACATATATAGATTTAAGTAATATGATACAATATGATACTTAGGAAAACACATTCCTAGACACTCCTAAAATTTGGAATAAAAGTTAGAACAACAATAAATCAATATGCAAATAATTTCACATGTGTCCAAATAGGGATTTTTCCATTAGGACACGATCCTACACATTGGACACCTCTACAAGTGTCCAAATGGACACGAAATGGACTCAAATGGAGATACAACCATGGGAGTCATTCCTACGGGTTCAAAATAATCCTATATACATGTTGGGGTGGTTTAGAGGAGAGATTATACCTTCCGGAAGAGAGATTCAAAGGAAAAAGCCTTCCGACTCGACACCGACACGTAGAGATTCCAAAAGGACACGAACGAGCTCCGAATCCTCCCAAACTTAGCTAGCTCCTTCCTTTCAAGAAATGGAGAAGATTTGGTGGAAGAAGGAGTTGATTTGGAGATGAAATGATAGGGATTTGCTCTCTAGAAATTTGGGAAAGAACAAGAGAGAGAAAGTAGAGTGGAAAAATATCAAAGAGGCTCAACCCCTCCTCCTAGCTAGGGCCGGCCATATGGGTTGTTTTTCCCTTATTTCACAAAGTCTAAAATACCCCCACTAGCCTATTTAATTAATTATTGGGAAAGGTTTAAGCCGGGGGCCAGTTTAGTCTAGTTTTAAGTCTCTAATCTAACCAAACCTTATCCATAATAATTAGACTAACCACTAACTAGAATAAATATCATGTGGACCATGGCTAACTAATGGGTGGGTCCACTAGAGTCAAAACTACCCCGGGCCTCCGTTTCAAGTCGGATTGAGCTAAAATTCGAACCCGACTCAAATAACCCCAAAATAATATTATAAATAAATAAATAATTTCAAAAATATTTTAAAATGAAAAATGACAAAAATACCCCTATTTTTGGAAACTGGGGGTGACAAATCTATCCACCTAAAAAAAATTTCGTCCTCGAAATTAAACCAAACAATAGTGAAACATCAAAATCACAAGTCATGGCTAAAAATTTAAAATGATAAAAAATTTCAAAAATCAAAGCATGAATTAAATGACTAAAATTATAAAATTTAAAATTACCCTCAAATATAAGTCTATCCACCTTAAAAGAATCATCCAAAAACATAAAACAAAGTAAACACAAAAAAAATTCATGTAATTCGATAATCGTATGCGTCTGTCCAATAATCATGATACTCAGAATCTCTGTCATGCCAGTGAGCAAGGCTACGATAATCACAAAGTCCTCAACTATGGTACATACCTCTAGAATCATGGTATTTAAAATTTTTGTATTGCCGTTAGCTTGGCAGTGAAAACCTTAAATTTCCACACCCGAGAAAAACGTCCATAGTCTGACTATATGTCCTTACTCTGTCTGCCAGCATGACCCTAGAGGATTCTAAAATCTCATAATCGAGACGACCTATCCCATACGACTTATCTCAGAAGAATATCACATCACAAGGACAAACTTTTTATCAAACAAACAGGAAACAGATGGAATCAAATTTTTAAACAGTTTATAAGGAAGCAAATGCGGAATGAGATCGAGAGATTGGAACTTGCTATCTGCTCTGCCACTGCCTGAGTGGGCTCAACTGTCATGGCGAATGTACGCCCCTGCTGGCCTCCTCTAGCCTGCTGTACGCCGTCCTGGCCTCTTCGAATTCCACTAGCGTGGCAATCCCTCAGCTGGTGGTCAGGCGCCCCACAGTATAGGCAGACGCCCAACCTCTTCCTACAAGCCTCTCTGGTGTGCCCCGGCTTCCCGCAGAAGGTGCACTGTGTAGCCGACCTCTGACCATGACCCTGACTCTGGTGCTGCTGGGCACGCGCCGGTACCTGCTGAAACTGCAACTGAGGCTGCTGCTGCTGGAACTGCCTCTGCTGGAAATGTGGGCGCTTCGCTGGCCCTGCACTCGAACTAGCTCCAAGAGCGTCACTTCCCCTCTTCGGCTTGAGGCCGAAGTCCTCCTCTGCGATCTGCGCCTCCATAAGGATCTGCTCGAAGGTCGCGTCACGTCTCCCAGAGGTACGAGTGTGCACTGCATGTACTTCCGGATCTTGCACCCCTCATCCTGGACCAAACTAGGTGTAAACCTGCTCAGGCGGAAGAACTCCGCTGCATACTCGTCTACCGACGAGTTCCCCTGTACCAGACGGACAAATTGCCCCTCCAAAGCTGTCAAGGCTACATCTGGGTAGAACTTCTCCTTAAAGAGTTTTCTGAAGTCCTCCCAAGACAATCCCCTCACTGACGCACGCGGATCCGTACGGTACCAAGTCAGCGCTATGTCGAAAAATTGGCTCGCTGCAGAAGTCACCCACAGACCTCTCGGCAGCTCTGCCAACTCCAGACTCCGCTGGACATCCTCTAATCAGTCGTCCGCGTATAGGATACCCTCAGTACCCTTGAACTCCCGCGGTTTCATCTTCCTGAAGTCGAAGTAGGTACCGGGCCTCCCCTGGCCCTGCTGCTGCACTGGTGCTTCCTGAACTGTAGCCGGTGCACCTCTCTCCACTGCTGCCATAGCTAGCTGATGCGAGTTCTCCATGGTCTGTCGCAGCACCTCTGCCTGACGATGCTATGCCTCTGTCTGTGCTCTCTGTGTTTGCAGTATCTGCTGCAGAAGGGCCATCATCCCCTAAGTATCTGTCGGTAACTGAGGCGGCGGTGGAAGAATGTTAGGGATGACCATGGACGGTCCCGCTGCTGGAGGTGGAAGACCTCCTGAAACCGTCCCTGCTGCTCCCGCCTGAAGGGCAGGGACTGAGGTGGAAGCTTCATGAACTGCAGCTCCCTCTGCTGAAGGTGTAAGACCTCCGGGAACTGCCGCTGCTACTCCTGCCTGAAGGGCAGTAACTGAGGCTACTGCTCTCTTGACTGCTACTCCCGTAGCCGGAGGTGGAAGACCTCCCGGATCTGACCTCTCTGGAACTGTACTGGGCCCTGCTGCCTGAGAACGAGTCACCGTCATCCTGAAGATGAATTGAACCCAAGAGATCAATATGGCACATGATAAGATATTATCAAAGGAGGACAATTGAATTCAAATACAAGAAGAGTTGTCATAGAAATCAAAACATCAGAAATTTCCTAAAATGTGATTGAGTAACTCCTATCATACCCTAGATCCTATGTCCTAGTCGCAGGCTCGTAATTAGCACTCTAAGTCGAGTACCATTACGAGATCGCACTAATTGTGACACTGACCTGCATGGGCCACCACAAAAATGTGTCACGACCCGCACCCAGAAGAGGGGCACGAGTACGTGGTTACGTCCAGCCTACGCCGCAGTATCGGCGGTAGAACGCTGTATATAGGGTCTGTAAATACTACGACTAAAACAGATAAATGTACCTGTACAGTATATACTCTCCGAATGGAGGTGACATAGCAATATAGTCTCAATCACATATATCAAACTAAGGTAGATAGCACGGAAAAGGAAATATAATAGATGAAAGCAGGAAATAGTCCAAGATCCACACAAGCCAGAGCTATACACAAACATCCAGAGTCACAGAAAATATATCTAAGGTACTACAAACTGAAAGTACTAGCTGGCTCGCAGGCCAGGCAAACCTAACTAGCTATACTACTCAGGGTGAGCGAAGTGGCTCTACCAACAAGCCACGGTCTAAGTCTACTCCGTCAGACTCGACCCCATAGTAGGTCGGGCAATCAGCCTCAGAATTATCTGTAATATGTCAACGGTATCCTGTCAGGACAATGAGCAAGTACAAACACCAACAGCAGTTCCATATGAATTGACAAATACTATAAGAGACAGTATAATAAAATACAAGACAAAGATATAGGCGACTTGGGAACCATTTGAAAGTCGAGTTACAACCCTTGAACTAAACAAGGACCGGAATTGTATCCCTTCTTTCAAATAGAACTTAGTCTCAAATCATGGTACAGTATAAAAATAGGTAGAGCATGTGAGTAATGGAAACATAGCATGGTGAAAAGTACAGAAAGTAAAGCTGAACTGGAGTATAAGATACGACAATAAATGTAAAATGTGATTTAAATTATTAGAGCGATATGTGATCGGCTAGGGAGTCATGGTGGGATTATCCACTTGGCCCGACAATCTGCGGTAACCTCAACGGAGAGTCATGCCAGCCAACCTGGATAACCTGGCATGGGGTATCTGCTACATCCTACGTGAGGTGAGGGTGGCGCTAGCAAAATAGTGACAGGGAGGATTTGATCACATAATCCCTAATAATTCCCCCATTCCCCGAATAGTACCATGGATTCGGACATGGCACATCATGACACGGATTCGAAAGCAGGTGATCAGCCCACTCCCAAATTGATGTCTATATAAGTACATGAACATGGATATCACATACCAACATACCAAGAAAAATTCGGGAATAACATCTCATGACAGGATCCAACGTATACTAGTCCGTGAACCGTCGTGTCGGAAATCATGTAAGATACTACAACTAAATCGGATATAGTAGATATTAAGACAATGAAAACTATCAGTGAATGTACTCGCCTGTGGTCCTGAGCTGATAAGGTGAACAGACGCTCAGAGTAATCACAGACCTAAAATAAGATACTATGAGTCAAACAGGGCTTTATACTGAAAAAGGAAACTAATATAAGTCATGAATGCAAGTCTAAGTCAAAACTAGGTCAATCTAGGTCAAACTGAGTTATACTAGGTCATACTGGTTCATACTTGGTCATACTAGGTCACTGGGAGTCAATCCAAGTCAAATTAGGTCAAACGGGGTCAAAGGTTGACTTACAGTTGACTTTTGGTCAACTGGTCAACCCTGGTCAACTCTGGTCAACTCTAGGTCAACCCTAGGTCAAACTAGTCTAATATTGACCAATTGTTGACTTTCAGTCAACTGGTCAACTCTGGTTTGGTTTCGGTCAAATCTAGTCGCTTAAAGGCTAAGTTTGACTCTCGGTTGACTTTTGTTGACTTTTGGTCAAAATGGTCAACCGAAGTCAAAACTAGTCTAGGAGCACTATATTTGATCATTACCAACCAAGGAAATCAAGTTCTAACCCTATCTTAGACTCCAAACTCAAATACCCTATTCCTAGGTAAAACTTGCATTACCTTTACCAAGGTAAATCTCGATACCTTGCACATACCACTATAACCTAGGAATACTAGCCTAGGTTTCCTAGGATAGCTAGATACTATCATATCTAAGGGTTACCTACCAAGATACAGAGGTTTCCTAGGTATCTAATCTATTTTAGGACATGTATTTGGTTTTACCCTCATTATCCCTTCCAATATCATATATCCTCACATCACTCTATCACTCACCCACACAACTCACTCACACCCAACACTCACACACACACCAACTCATTCACCCTCTCACAACACTCTCATATAGGTTTTCCTATTGGTTTACACCTTGGCTCTCACCTAGGCTATTTGCTATACTCTTTTAGGCTCTCACACACACACAAACTCACAAATACTCACACACACAAGCTCACAAATACTCACACACACAAGCTCACTAAAGTGGAATGATATGGTGTGTTTTAGGACTGGAACTTAGGGGTGTTATAGGGCAACAATATGGGTGTATATGGAATGGTATTTGGGGCAAAATAGGACAACCCTATAGGCTAAAATCTGGACTGAAATGGGGTGTATAAGGATGGTTTTAGGACAACCATCAAGAGGGAAAATCTGGACTGTTTTGGACAGTCCAAGGGACAGCAAATGGGGCTATCATTGGACTGATTTGGAGTGGGTTTAAGGGACCTACATGGACTGAAATTTGTGGACTGTAAAGGGCAATAAAGTGGACTGGTATGGGGATGTTTTTAGGACTGTTTTGTACTGAGTTTAGGGGGTTCTATGGGACAGGAATGGCAACCATATAAAGTGGTTTAAGGGGACTGATTAGGACAGTATATGGACTGAATATTGGGGGCTGTCACTGATGGTTTTGGACTGGTTGTTTAGGAGCAAAGGGACAGTCAAATGAGGGAAAAAATCTGGACTGTTGGGGACTGTCATTGACAGCCAAGTAGGTGTAACAATGTGGGAGTTTAGGACTGTTATATGGACAGTTTTGTACTGTCCATAGCTGCTGAAAATGGGTGTTCCCCCTCCTTTCTAGCACACTCACCACTCTCCACATCCCCCTCTATCTTACATTCAAACCCCCCTTCAAATCCTCACAACCATTTACTTAAGCACCACACATACACACACTCTCTTCCTCTCCAACACACACCCAATGACCCTCCCTTGGCCGAAATCCTCATGCCCCTATACCAACACAAAATCACACACCCTACCATAATATATATCCATATATATATAAGCCACCATATATATATACGTATATAGAGAATGATATATATATAGCCATATATATACATATATAGATTTAAGTAATATGATACAATATGATACTTAGGAAAACACATTCCTAGACACTCCTAAAATCTGGAATAAAAGTTAGAACAATAATAAATCAATATACAAATAATTTCACGTTTCCAAATAGGGGTTTTCCTATTAGGACACGATTCTACACATTGGACACCTCTACAAGTGTCCAAATGGACACGAAATGGACTCAAATGGAGATACAACCATGGGGGTCATTCCTACGGGTTCAAAATAATCTTATATGCATGTTGGGGTGGTTTAGAGAAGAGATTATACCTTCCGGAAGAGAGATTCAAAGGAAAAAGCCTTCCGACTCGACACCAACACGTAGAGATTCCAAAAGGACACGAACGAGCTCCGAATCCTCCCAAACTTGGCTAGCTCCTTCCTTTCATGGAGTAGTGAAGAAATGGAGAAGATTTGGTGGAAGAAGGAGTTGATTTGGAGATGAAATGATAGGGATTTGCTCTCTAGAAATTTGGGGAAGAACAAGAGAGAGAAAGTAGAGTGAAAAAATATCAAAGAGGCTCAACCCCTCCTCCTAGCTAGGGCCGGCCATATGGGCTGTTTTTCCCCTATTTCACAAAGTCTAAAATACCCCCAATAGCCTATTTAATTAATTATTGGAAAAGGTTTAAGCCGGGGGCAAACCTTATCCATAATAATTAGACTAACCACTAACTAGAATAAATATCATGTGGGCCATGGCTAACTAATGGGTGGGTCCATTGGAGTCAAAACTACCTCGGGTCCCCGTTTCAAGTCAGATTGAGCTGAAATTCGAACCCGACTCAAATAACCCCAAAATAATATTATAAATAAATAAATAATTTCAAAAATATTTTAAAATGAAAAATGACAAAAATACCCCTGTTTTTGGAAACTGGGGGTGACACAAGCCTTGGACGACGGGACCGTGCATGCTTTATGAAACATTTATGCGGGCGACGCCTATGACTTATGCTACGTTCATACTTCGCCTACTCAACCAACTTTCCTTCTCCCAAGCCACGGGACGAAGGATCGAGTGTCATTTTCAAAGCACGCCGTGCACCAACTCTAAGCCGATCGTTGGACCTTTCCATATTCTAACTCAATTCGACCCGTCGGGATTATTCCCTTTAGCTATGTGGATTCGTCACTTTTATTAACAAGCCTACTTGTGCAAGTTGAAAACATGCGATTTATTAAGTGAAGGCTAAGATGAGACAAGTTCACCGAAACTATCCCACCTGAGCGAGCGGTCGCCTTGACCGAGCGATGTCTTCGAGCAGCCGTTGCAAGGCTAAGTCCGAACGCCGTCGGCGTTCCTATTCCTCCGATTGACTGAGCGGACGGGACACTACATCATACACCACTCAGAAAAATTTTCGTCCTCGAAACTAACTGAGTACACTTATCGACTTATCACTCGACTCAACATCCTACGTTTCTCGCACACATTTCTCCTATGTGTTCCCTCAATCCGAGCCACGCTCGTGCTGTCCACAATCTTTTTTTCAAAACCCACGATCTCCAAATCCTCGACACTTTCCTGTTTCTCAGTCTCACTTGAATTCAATGTATCACTTAGTATGGATCGTGCACATATCTTAGGCGTCCCCAAAATATATGCATTTCAACCAAGCCTCGTGATAGCGAATCCTACCATCACCACTCGAGTCGGATCGTGCACATATTCAAGCGTCCCTGATATACATGCATGTCAACCGATACTCGTGAGTGGTGCCTCCACAAATCCTACCACTTCGCACTCGGACGTCTGCCTAACCGCTAGGCTATGCCTTTCCGTCAGTATTGGAATCATAATTCCCAAATAATAATATCAACAATGACCCCATCCTAAGGTCAAACCAAATTGATAGTACGGGATTTTCTACCCAAGCTCGCATCACTCCGATTTCTAAACTTCGAGCATAGATTTCCTACACACATCCCAACATTCGTCGCACGGGGTCCGAGTCATTCAGCAAAGCCATCTTATGATAACTCACGTTTCCACCAACTCCTTGACATATCAATATCACTTCGTTCATCAAGCCATTTCGTATAGTCTATCTCTTGAACATGTTCAACATAATCCGCCTGTCGATCATTCTCAAGTCAAGCACGCTACGACATAATTCATCGCTAAACCAGAATTCACATTTCACATTTCCTAAGTCATCTATTCCAATTTACGTAATCGGTCATAAGGTCATCTAGCTTAACAATATGTTGCGCCCCGATCTCACGCGAGTGAGATTATCCACGGTGGGCATAAATCACCATGCACGCTCCCGCAGGATAATTATCCTCATCGGAACGTAACTCTTGTTTTGCGTCTAGACTAATTCATTCTCGATGCGCGGATTGGACCTACTCAATTCTCAAGTTTATTTTAATCTTCAATCGAAGTCCAAACATCCTCGAATTTTCCTTCGCATCAAACCCACAAGTCGAGACAATCAAAGTTGCCGCGTCCTGATTTTTTCAGTTCGATCATTCCCGCGACATGAATCACTATGTCAGCGCTCACGCGGAACGATCGCCCCAAATCTGACGTAACGCATGTGCGAGGCTAGAGTTGCGCTCGTACAAGACAAGATCGTCGATATTGTGGTTATCCGCGTAACCATCAAGACACAATCATTTTCATCCAACATTCATCTCGATCAAAATCCTAAGTATAGCATCCAATCGAACAATAACACTTGCACGATCGTCATTTGCCGAGTCAGAGTACCCCCAAGTTATCGCATATCGATCTTTGATACGCCTTAATAACATCGACGATATGCGTAACCTGACGATCTTCCTTTGCAACCAATTTTGAGTCGTACGAATGATGCTATCGTTTGACCGGATCATCTTCTCGACATTCAAATTTAAGTTCGATCATTATCCCTCGAATCATTCACAACATCAATTTTCTCAAACAATTTCACGTATTGTTCATCCGTCTATCTTAAGTCATCGACCAATGTATTTCCTCAATTTGCATCGTCCCTTTGTTAACTCAATCATCGAGCAACGTTCAATCCAATCCTTAGAGTCATTGCGTAACTTCAAAATCAAACCATTCATGCACGCTATCTTTCCATCGTGCTAACTTTTTCTATACGATCCACCTATTGATTTCCTTTATCAAGTCATCTGTTCGCTACACCCTAACTTTCCTTCGATTTGATTTCACCTACTCAATCATTCTCGTATTTCATACTTCGCACAATTCTCAATCCCGTGCACGTTCTGTACGCGTCAATTTCTAAGTTGTTCGGGTCGACTCATCAAAATCTTCAAGACTATATTTTGCTCAACCATATTCAATCTAAGGCTTTGCATCCACGCGACGCTTGCTGATAGACTCGCCGACACTGTCACGCCCCAGAACCAGAATACTGGAGAGCGGGGGAATGACTCAGCCAGCTACGTATTACGGGTAGATGAATACCGTATAATACGATCAATGCTGTCTAACCAGACGAGGGGGTGCATACTACATGAAAGTCTTACTATGGTCACTTCACCTCTATTGTCTCAATCATTCAAACAAGAAGCAAGAATAGAGAACATGTAAGATAAAGCAGTAAGGCGTCCCAAACGCTTAGTCAAAATGTTCTTGAGATCTGGCTTTACAAAACATAGCCAGATGGTATAGTAACATATACACAATTGTTATCAGCTGCAGTCTGACTTAATTACAATTATGTAAAAGCAAGTGCAAGACGATCCGACTAACATGTCGGTGCCAAACGGCTAAGTATGAAGTAAATAACAAAACGAGCGGTGAAGTAAGGAACCCACTCGAGTCCTCCTGCGATTATTCCTCTAGTATTGACCATCTTGGAGGTGGAAGTAAACTGAGTCCTCGGGAACCGGCTCTAAATCTGGCCATGCAAAACCAGAGAGGTTAGACCTCTAATAGCAAGTACCACAAGAAAGCACGATATGAAGGACTAAACCAGTAAGTAAGAGAATATAATAATAGATCTCTGCTTTCCACTAGGATTCACATAACATCACGACACTTCGAACCAACCTCCCAACCAAACAAGGACAAAAGTTGGCCCGTCATGTCCTGACATTCTGATCATCTCAGTTAGGCAACAGAGTAGGTACAGTACACAAACAAATCATCTTGAACGGCCAATCAACTCCTACGGTTTGCTATTGTGAGTCCCAAGTTATCCTGGAATTATGTAAATAGGAATTCCTCAGTTCTTACTATGTGCGAGCAAGACTAGTCTGTCCAATCAATCAATTGTGCCAATCATGAATTAGACGAGTCCCAGCGGGACGCCCGTCATCAATATAAAATATATAATAATAATATAAGCAGATACCGCTCCCTGCCCGTGTGGCAGGTTTACAGTATCTGTGGGAACCAGCCGTACCGTCGGATACTATTAGTCCCAACGGGGCTGCCATGTAAGAACTCGGGAATCCATTCTCTCCATGCAATCATTATTTTATTTAACTTAATAGTCTCTACGTTGAGTGAAATCCCATACCGTGGATCATGGTCATTCAAATGAGTACTTTCGTACGGGGTACGATATGCGCAACTCTACAACGATACCCGTGCGGCTAGGTTGTAGGTCTTACATAGCGCAATGCAACAATCAAATCTAACCACGGAGTAATCATGCCTTGACCATAAAGTACACATGCTGCTTTTGTAGAAAAATAAATAAATAAATAAATAAATAGATTGAAGCCTGCATGTGCCTGTACGTCAATATTCGGGATCAGCCAGTCGATTTCAATAGTTCATTACATGAACGTGTCTCATTCATTCAATTTAATAAGACGACTAGCCAGTCTCTTAGTTCCAACTAGGAACGCATGATCAATTTTAGTCAAGATAACCATTATTATCAACGGTGACAAGGCATGAAAGTCAATTTGTATTAAATGGGGTCGAGTCTATAACTCTCAAGGTTAAGTTCCAGTCTTACTGGGTATCCATAAACCAATCAAGACACAAGGCACATTCTACACAACCATATGTATCAAAAACATTAACATGCTAAGATTAGCGAGTTCATAAAAAGGCGTAAGGATATAATAGAAGAATTATCATGCCACCATTAAATGAATAAATTAGAGAACAAATAAAAACACCCAAGTCAGGAAGTCACGCCAACAAGTCTATGCTAAGGCCAACAAGTCACGCCAACAAGTCTATGCTATGGCCAACAAGTCACGCCAACAAGTCTAGTAGGTAGGAGTGAGCATATAAACAGCGTGAGCGTGAAAAGTGGTTCAAGTTGGCACGCACAGCGTGAGCGTGAAAAGTGGTAAGAAATTCACGCACTCATAACGTGAGCGTGAAAGGTGAGCGTGGAAAGTGAGCGTGGAAAATGATAAGAAATGCACGCACGCAAAGACGTGTGCGTAACTAAAATGTCACGCTAATACGCAAGAACGTGTGCGTGACTAAAAATTCACGCACGCACGTAAGAACGTGTGCGTGACTAAAAATTCACGCACTCATGTAAGAACGTGTGCGTGACTGAAAATTTACGCAGACACGTAAGACGTGTGCGTGACTGAAAATTCACGCAGACACGTAAAGACGTGTGCGTGACTAAAAATTTACGCAGACACGTAAAGACGTGTGCGTGTCTAAAAATTCACACAGACACGTAAGAACGTGTACGTGACTGAAAATTCACGCAGACATGTAAGAACGTGTATATGACTGAAAATTCATGCAGACACGTAAAGACGTGTGCGTGACTGAACCTTCGTTCCAAGCCAGAAATAAAGTTCCCATGGTTCAGAACCCATGGGCAACCGAGAATACACGCCAGGTTGGGAGATCAAAACCCATGAACAACCGAGAATACAACAACTTAGATCTAGAAGAAACAAGCCAAAGAAATCAAAAATGCTAAGTACTAAACTCTCTCAGGATCATGCGAGGAAGACAAATGAACCATAAAAATGGTTCTCCAAGTGGGAAGCAAGAAGCAAGATGTACTTGCCTGCTGTTGGTTGGTGGAAGAGAGTGGTGAGGAAGAAGAAGAAGTAATGGTGAAGGAGAGTTTATGAGAAGAGAGAAGGAGATGGGGGCTTTAAATAGGAAGGGTGGTGGTAGGTGGGGTTATTGGGTTCGGTTCATACGGATCCATCCAAGGCCAACCCGAAAGTAAAGCAGAGAGGTTAAAAGCAGAAAATAAAATACAGAAATAAAATTGCAGGAAATAAAATACAGATAATTAATTAACATAAAATTAAAGGAATTTAAATACAGGATAATACATGATAAATACTAAATAAATATATATGAGTTGTACATGTATAAAAATATGCATTTCAGGAACGGGGAGTGACATCTCTACCCACCTTAGAAATATTCCGTCCTCGAAATTTCAAATCCAAGCAGGTAGAAATATCGGAGCTAAACTAATACAAACAATTCTAGTGAGCAAGCAATCATTTTTTACCATATCAAAAGCAAGTACTATATATGTAAATTCATCATTCTACGATACCAAGTAGCTCTACCCATAAGGTGATAAGCATAAAGAATCAGGACAATCAAGGTATACAGAAAAAGATATACCTTGTGAGTCAAACAGGTGTGGATACCGTGATCGGATATCATCCTCACGTTCCCACGTTGACTCTCCCAAGGAGTGATGACCCCAAGCAATACGGACAAGACTAATTGTTCGGTTCTTGAGTATCTTCTCTCTTCGGTCCAAAATGGACGCAGGCTGTTCCTCGTAAGACAGGTTGGTACCAACAACCAGCTCAGAATGTTCGAGGATATGGCTTGGGTCCGATACATACCTACGTAATTGAGATACATGAAACACGTCATGCACCTCTCGTAACGAAGGTGGGAGAGATAAACGATAAGCAACATCGCCTACCCGATCAAGGATAACAAATGGGCCCACGTACGGCGGACTCAATTTCTCGCGAACGCCAAATCTAATGACCCCACGAGTAGGTGAGACCCGCAAGAATACGTGGTCCCCAACAGAGAACTCTAACGGCCTACGATGCTGGTCCGCCTAATGACGATGCCGGTCCTGTGCAACTCGAAGTCGCTCTCTAATTCCCTTAACCACTTCAACCGTCTGAACAATCATTTCTGGGCCTAACATCTTCCTCTCTCCGATATCATCCCATGCAAGTGGCGACCTGCACTTCTTACCATATAGTGCTTCGAATGGCGCCATCTGGATGCTGGCTTGATAACTATTGTTGTATGAGAACTCGATTAAGTGCAGGTGACTCTCCCAAGACCCTCCAAAATCTAGAGTGCAAGCTCGTAACATGTCTTCTAAAGTCTGAATCGTTCTTTCTGATTGCCCATCCGTCTGCGGATGGTAAGCCATGCTAAATCTTAACTTGGTACCCAGACTATGATGTAAGCTCTTCCAGAAATATGATGTAAAGCGGGTATCTCGATCCGACACAATACTGACATGGACTCCATGCTGCCTGACTATCTGTTGCATATACAACTCTGCCAACTTTTCTGTAGATTGCCCTACTCTGAAAGGAAGAAAGTGTGCTACCTTCGTAAGTCGGTCCACTATTACCCAAATAGCGTCCTTACCACTTGGTGATCTCGGTAAACCGGTCACAAAGCCCATTGTAATATGCTCCCATTTCCATTCCGGAATAGGAAGCGGTTGCAATAACCCAGCTGGCCTCTGCTGTTCTGCCTTCACTTGCTGACATACCAAGCAACGTGAAACAAATCTAGCTATCTCCCTCTTCATCCCGTTCTACCAGAAATGCTGCTTGATATCTTGGTATATCTTGGTCCCTCCAGGGTGAATAGAATACTGAGAACTGTGAGCTTCTGCCATAACCTCCTGTCTGATATCTCCACTAGGCACACATAGACGTGATCCAAACCTAAGTGTACCATCTTCATGAATTCTCATCTCCTTCCTGAGTCCTGACTCACATTCTGCCCTGAGCTTCTGAATCCTTGGGTCCTGTGCCTGAGCTGCCTTGATCCTGCCTACCAAGTCGGATTGAACTTGCAGACTTGTTAGAACTCCTACATCACTAGGAAGTATAACTTCGATGCCCATCTCCTGAAGGTCTTCTAAGATATGCCTCTGTGTTGTCAACATAAATGCGCCGCCTCTCCTGCTGAGAGCGTCTGCCACTACATTAGCCTTGCCTGGATGATACTGAAGCTCCACATCATAATCCTTAATCAACTCCAACCATCTTCTCTGCCTCATGTTTAGTTCCTTCTGGGTAAAGATGTACTTCAGACTCTTATGGTCTGTGTACATGTCCACTCGGTCACCATATAAGTAATGCCTCCATAGCTTCAGAGCAAACACTACTGCCACTAACTCCAAATCATGAGTTGGGTAATTCTTCTCGTGGTCCCGAAGCTGCCTTGATGCATATGCTATCACCTTTCCATGTTGCATAAGGACACATCCAAGTCCTTTACCAGATGCATCACAATATACTGTAAAATCTCCGGGTCCAACTGGCAATGTAAGAATAGGTGCTGATATCAACTTCTGCTTCAAAGTCTTAAATGATGCCTGACATTCTGCCGACCAAACGAATGGTACATCCTTCCGGGTCAAGCGGGTCATGGGTGCTGAAAGCCTTGCAAAGTATGACACAAATCTTCTGTAATATCCTGCCAATCTCGAGAAGCTCCGCACATCTGTTACGGTCTTAGGTACTGGCCAACTTTCTACTGCTTCTATCTTCTTGGGATCTACTGCTACTCCAGCTCCTGATATGATGTGATCCAAAAATGAAATGTGATCCGACCAAAACTCATACTTGCTGAGCTTGGCATACAACTGGTTCTCTCTCAGAACCTGTAACACTTTCCTGAGGTGGTCTTCATGCTCCTCTTCACTAGCAGAGTATACGAGAATGTCGTCGAGAAATACCACGACAAACTGATCTAAGTATGGCATAAAGATACGATTCATCAAATCCATGAATATTGCTGGAGCATTGGTCAAACCAAATGGCATTACTATGAATTCATAATGCCCATACTTCGACCTGAATGCTGTCTTGGGAATATCTTCTTTCCGAACCCTCACCTGATGGTACCCTGAACGAAGATCTATCTTGGAGAAAACTCTAGCTTTGCTCAACTGATCAAATAAGTCGTCGATCCTGGGTAATAGATACTTGTTCTTTACTGTTGCCGCGTTAAGCTTCCTGTAGTCAATGCACAATCTGGATGACCCATCCTTCTTTCCCACAAGTACCACTGGTGCTGCTCATGGTGACACGCTAGCTTGGATGAACTTCTTCTCCTTCAGTTCCTCTATATGCTGGTATACCTTGGCCTGTTCTGAATTCGCCATTCTATAAACTCGATCTGATATCGGTTTAGTTCCTGGTGCCAATTCTATACTGAACTCAATATCCCTAACCGGTAGTAGACCTGGAAGTTCTTCATGAAATACGTCTAGAAACTCTTCAACTACCTTCGGAACCTGAACTTCTTTTATTGCCGTTATTACTCCCTGTCTTTGTTGAGTTGCCCCTGATCTGACTAAGGTGAACTGCTCCATGCCTGGAATATCAAAAGATACACTCCCTCTACGACAATCTATTGTCGCATGACTGTCTTTCAGCCAGTCCATGCCTAAGATAACGTCGAAATTTCCAACAGGAAATTCTATCAACCGGGCGGGTAAGGAATGCCCGCAAACTACAATGCTACATGCTAAAATAACTCTACTAACTCCTATGAGCCCATTACCAGTGAGTATATTCAACCTCCCTGGCAATGCCTCGAACTCCATTCCTAGTCGTATCGCAAATTGTGCAGATATAAATGAATGGAATGCTCCCGAATCAAACAATGCTACTGCGGGATATGAGGCGACGAGAATGTTACCTGCCATAACATCTCCTGATGCCAATGCCTCCTCCAAGGACAGAGTGAATGCTTGCCCTCGACCTCCTTGCTGGTTTTCATGCTGCGGCCTAGCCTGATGCTGTTGCTGGCCCCTTCCTTGATGATACTGGGGTGGTCTATGCTGGTGCTGCTGCATCGGCGGCCCCTGCTGCCAAAATATCTGAGCCTGTGGTATAAACGGACGCTGTGCCAACGGCCTTACTGCCACCGCTGGTCCTAGATACTGGCCTGCCCCTGGTGCTGGCAGAGCAGAAAACTGTTGCCCTGGTCCTCCTGACCTCGAATTTATGGGACATGTGGTAACCCGAAGGTCTGGATTTCCACATATCAGACACAGTCCATTCAATGTCTGACACACATCTCTAGTGTGCCCCATCTTTCCACAATAAGTACAGCCCACCGGGGGTTGTTGGTTCTTCCTCTGTTGCTGTTGCTGCTGCCTGGGTGGTGGTGCTGGTCCTCGTATCGCCACATCGTGGATACGAATGCCACTGGATGGTGCTGTTGTTCGGGGCGCTGCTCCCCCTCCTCCTTCAATCTGACTATGGGATCTCTTCTGACCCCCAGTCCTCACCGCAAGCCTCTGAATGGTGATCTCATGCCTTCGAGTTGCCGTCAATACTTCGTCAAAAGTTTGGTAATTGTGCCCCTCTATCAATTGCAAGAGTTCAAGATGAAACCCTTGCTGAAACCTCATGGCCCTCTGGCTCTCTGTTGCTACCATCTCTGGAGCGAATCTACTCAATCTGCAGAACTCCGCTGCATAAGCATCTACAGTCTTGCCGGTCTGCCTGAGGTTGATAAACTTCTGTTGTAGCTCAAACCGTACCACAACTCCATAGTACTTGGTCTTGAATCTTGCAGTAAAATCGTCCCAAGCCACAGGACGTCTGATGCCCACTTCCTCTGATTTCCACCAATCACGTGCGAGATCATGAAGTAACAACTTTACTAGATCCACACGTTCTTCTGTCGGTACCTTAGCTGCTATCAGGATAGCCTCAATATCCTTAAACCATGCATCTGCTGAGATGGCATCCTCCGTGCCCTCGAAACGACGGGGGTTGTACTTGTAAAACCTGGCTGATGCTCCTGAATCAGTCCTCACTCCTCTTTCCAAAGCCGTCTGCAACCCTTGGTTGAGCAACACATTCTGCTCTTGTAGCTGAGTGTGCATGCGCTGCTGGGCCAACATCTGATGTTGCTGAGCAGCCATCATTCCTCTCATGATCTCTAGAAGGGCTGGTGTGTCTATTTGGGTAGGTGGAACTGTTGGTGGTGGTGGAACATCCTGATACTGCGGTTCAGCTGCTGGTTCTACTATCACTTCTTCTTGGATAGTCTCCTGAGGTGAGACTGGCCTTTGTTGCTGACCAACCTGGTCATGTTGCCCATGTTGCCCTTGTTGTTGCTGCCCAGCTCTGACCGATGCGGACGAAGTGCCCCTAAGAAAAGGGACAAGAGAACAATCAAACAACCGGACATGAAGGATCAATGAAGCCAAAGGATACCGGAATGTCAAGCAAGGGTTGAGAATAACGAATCATGAGATCAAGGGGGGACACGTGTGATTGAGACATCCTATAAATCAAAACACCCCACAAGTCTGAAATCAGACCTACATGGGCCACCACTAAAACCTTGTCACGCCCCAGAACCAGAATACTGGAGAGCGGGGGAATGACTCAGCCAGCTACGTATTACGGGTAGATGAATACCGTATAATACGATCAATGCTGTCTAACCAGACGAGGGGGTGCATACTACATGAAAGTCTTACTATGGTCACTTCACCTCTATTGTTTCAATCATTCAAATAAGAAGCAAGAATAGAGAACATGTAAGATAAAGCAGTAAGACGTCCCAAACGCTTAGTAAAAATGTTCTTGAGATCTGGCTTTACAAAACATAGCCAGATGGTATAGTAACATATACACAATTGTTATCAACTACAGTCTGACTTAATTACAATTATGTAAAAGCAAGTGCAAGACGATCCGACTAACATGTCGGTGCCAAACGGCTAAGTATGAAGTAAATAACAAAACGAGCGGTGAAGTAAGGAACCCACTCGAGTCCTCCTGCGATCATTCCTCTAGTATTGACCATCTTGGAGGTGGAAGTAAACTGAGTCCTCGGGAACCGGCTCTAAATTTGGCCATGCAAAACCAGAGAGGTTAGACCTCTAATAGCAAGTACCACAAGGAAGCACGATATGAAGGACTAAACCAGTAAGTAAGAGAATATAATAATAGATCTCTGCTTTCCACTAGGATTCACATAACATCACGACACTTCGAACCAACCTCCCAACCAAACAAGGACAGAAGTTGGCCCGTCATGTCCTGACATTCTGATCATCTCAGTTAGGCAACAGAGTAGGTACAGTACACAAACAAATCATCTTGAACGGCCAATCAACTCCTACGATTTGCTATTGTGAGTCCCAAGTTATCCTGGAATTATGCAAATAGGGATTCCTCAGTTCTTACTATGTGCGAGCAAGGCTAGTCTGTCCAATCAATCAATTGCGCCAATCATGAATTAGACGAGTCCCAACGGGACGCCCGTCATCAATATACAATATACAATAATAATATAAGCAGATACCGCTCCCTGTCCGTGTGGCAGGTTTACAGTATCTGTGGGAACCAGCCGGCCCGTCGGGTACTACTAGTCCCAAGGGGGCTGCCATGTAAGAACTCGGGGATCCATTCTCTCCATGCAATCATTATTTTATTTAACTTAATAGTCTCTACGTTGAGTGAAATCCCATATCGTAGATCATGGTCATTCAAATGAGTACTTTCGTACGGGGTACGATATGCGCAACTCTACAACGATACCCGTGCAGCTAGGTTGTAGGTCTTACATAGCGTAATGCAACAATCAAATCTAACCACGGAGTAATCATGCCTTGACCATAAAGTACATATGCTGCTTTTGTAAAAAAATAATTAAATAAATAAATAAATAGATTGAAGCCTGCATGTGCCTGTACGTCAATATTCGGGATCAGCCAGTCGATTTCAATAGTTCATTACATGAACGTGTCTCATTCATTCAATTCAATAAGACGACTAGCCAGTCTCTTAGTTCCAACTAGGAACGCATGATCAATTTTAGTCAAGATAACCATTATTATCAACGGTGACAAGGCATGAAAGTCAATTTGTATTAAATAGGGTCGAGTCTATAACTCTCAAGGTTAAGTTCCAGTCTTACTAGGTATCCATAAACCAATCAAGATACAAGGCACGTTCTACACAACCATATGTATCAAAAACATTAACATGCTAAGATTATCGAGTTCATAAAAAGGCTTAAGGATATAATAGAAGAATTATCATGCCACCATTAAATGAATAAATCAGAGAACAAATAGAAACACCCAAGTCAGGAAGTCACGCCAACAAGTCTATGCTAAGGCCAACAAGTCACGCCAACAAGTCTATGCTAAGGCCAACAAGTCACGCCAACAAGTCTAGTAGGTAGGAGTGAGCGTATAAACAGCGTGAGCGTGAAAAGTGGTTCACGTTGGCACGCACAGCGTGAGCGTGAAAAGTGGTAAGAAATTCACGCACTCATAACGTGAGCGTGAAAGGTGAGCGTAGAAAGTGAGCGTAGAAAATGATAAGAAATCCACGCACGCAAAGACGTGTGCGTAACTAAAATGTCACGCTGACACGCAAGAACGTGTGCGTGACTAAAAATTCATGCACGCACGTAAGAATGTATGCTTGACTAAAAATTCACGCACTCATGTAAGAACGTGTACGTGACTGAAAATTTACACAGACACGTAAGACGTGTGCGTGACTGAAAATTCACGCAGACACGTAAAGACGTGTGCGTGACAGAAAATTTACGCAGACACGTAAGAACGTGTGCGTGACTGAAAATTCACGCAGACACGTAAGAACATGTGCATGACTGAAAATTCACACAGATACGTAAAGACGTGTACGTGACTGAACCTTCGTTCCAAACTAGAAATGAAGTTCCCATGGTTCAGAACCCATGGGCAACCGAGAATACACGCCAGGTTGGGAGATCAAAACCCATGAACAATCGAGAATACAACAACTTAGATCTAGAAGAAACAAGCCAAAGAAATCAAAAATGCTAAGTACTAAACTCTCTCAGGATCATGAGAGGAAGACAAATAAACCATAAAAATGGTTCTTCAAGTGGGAAGCAAGAAGCAAGATGTACTTGCCTGCTGTTGGTTGGTGGAAGAGAGTGGTGAGGAAGAAGAAGAAGTAATGGTGAAGGAGAGTTTATGAGGAGAGAGAAGGAGATGTGGGCTTTAAATAGGAAGGGCGGTGGTAGGTGGGGTTATTGGGTTCGGTTCATACGGATCCATCCAAGGCCAACCCGAAAGCAAAGCAGAGAGGTTAAAAGCAGAAAATAAAATGCAGGAATAAAATTGCAGGAAATAAAATACAGATAATTAATTAACATAAAATTAAAGGAATTTAAATACAGGATAATACATGATAAATACTAAATAAATATATATGAGTTGTACATGTATAAAAATACGCATTCCGGGAACGGAGAGTGACAGACACCCCACATCCTCAATCGATCGATCGACATCCCTGAGGCTATCGTATACACCACTCAGGAATGAAGTCATTCAATAAATCCTCAAAACTATCATTCGAATCAAAATCGACTTCTTCGAATCATGTTTGAACCATTCCTCTACTTTCAAGCACGCTCATCTATATCGCACCGACGTTATCGTCGCCCGATAATACCCCTATCGATAGTCATCTCATTTACTCAATTGAGTCCAACACATTCTTGTTCGATACTATTCAATTCCCGCATTCGACTTTTCTAAGGTCGACGCAACTTTGGTGTATATGTCCAGCCCGACTTAGCCAACCGTGCTTACGCGAACCATCTTTTTGTTTTGAAAAAAACTGTTCTCCTACGTTTTACAAAATAGATAGGCTTATTGTATGGACATCCGTGGAACATTTGAGAGAGAGCGCACCAACGATATCGACTTTGCGGAAGCAACAATTTAGAGTTTGCGGAAACAACAAAGTTAAAGAATTCAATCGGTAATCCAAGGACGTAAAGTCGTGCTCTGATACCATTATGTCACGCCCCGCTTCCGTAGGAGCGATCGTCCTCGCTAAGGCGTGATGCCGTACGAGCCTAGATTGCGCTCGTACAAGGCGGGTTCTATAACGGTCAATTTCAGCGGCTGCGACGGGGTCGTCGCACAGAAGTCCCAAGCAGAGACATTGAATAATAGCAGCAGAATTTAGAACAAAACATAAGTCATTGCAAAATACTCTTTTATTGATATTGAAAACAATAGTTACAATAGGGCGCAAGGCCAAGATTACAAGTCTCTCAAGCTCACTCTTCTCACATTACAAGTCACTCAGCTCTCTCTCATCTCTCAATTACAAGACTTGAGCCAACGGATGCTTTGGAAGGCGATGTCCATACATTATGTCCTGTATAAGTCTTGACTCCATGCGGTCGTACGTTTCGAATCGCCAAGGAACTCCGTGCCTCAACGCATCCAAGCGAGCTCCGCGCCACGAGCTTCTACCTGTGCCTGCACATGGAAACTATGTGGGTGTCAGTACTCAACTGTACTGGTGGAATGAGCTTCTCGCCCACCCATACAACACCGACACATTTGATTTACTTTGTACGACTTAGTCCTCTTTATGATTGTCTTTCTACTCTTGCCTTAGGATCAGTTTTAGGACCGACACCTTGGCCTATTCTGTGTCTCTAGACCATCTCGTGCTTATAACGACAACGTTAACTCCTACCTTGCCTCAAGACCCTTCTCGTGCCAACAACGTTAACCTATCGAGTCGTGTTTGCCTTACGGCTTAAAATCAGAGACGCAACTACGCGATGAGGCATCATTTTCGTGTGACCGTGCTACAAACCCTTGCTGAGGCCGTGCCTCGTAACTCAATGAGAATTAACCATATCGCCGCCTCGCGGCCCTTTGCTACTAAATCCTCATCCGACCCAAATTAAGACTTGTGGGTTAAGTGTCACTCGACCGACTTTACCTTGCGGCATTTTCTGACTTAAACTCAAGATAACTCACATCCAAACTACGTAACTTATATGCCAACAACATAAGACTCGACGCCACATCTCGTGCCAAAGCACGTCGCCTACGTTGGAACCAAATCTTAGGCCCAACATTGTGTTCAAACTATATACACACATTCAACTCGACTCCTTGATATAGTGCACTCAATACTCGACTCAATCCAAAGGCACACTCGCGGATTGCCGCCCGTGCCGACTCATCTATATGAGGTCACTAGCATGACAAGCTATCATGGACACATAGCTTGCGGTTGGCCGGGACCCTTCCAGCAAAAGGTAGCTAGCCCCCTGGAAGTCCCCGACTAACCCGATGCTATCGAGTCAGCACAGCTATCACCGTGTTTCCTTTCTTGGCCGAAACGGTCCCATGGCCCTGGGTTGCCATTACAGGGAAACTATACCTTGTCAACAAGTTGTCCAATGACCATGCAAGACCCTTCATTCAAACTGACATCTCACACAGTCATTGTACTTTTAGTGTTATCATCTCTTTCCAAAACCAAGTTCAAGTCTTCTATCCTTGAGACCCCTCAAGGACCCCTCGACGACCCACGGTCGCGAACATTCTTTCCATGTTACCATATTATTTCATTCAACTCAATGCCTATTCGATAGTCCTTTCTCCAAAAACTTAAAATCAACCATGGTTCATGCCTTAAACACTAAGTCCGTGCATCGTGCCTTAGGCCCATCATGCTCTACGCGATACTATCGCCCAACGCATACTCCATAAGACTAGCTTTGAAACTGTAGGACTTCGTGGCTATACTCAGCCGTAGAACTCATAGGACCGTGCTTGGAATGTCTTAGGTCGACCGGCATAACTTTATCTAACTTAACTTCACAACAACTTAACGAGCAAAGGCTGCGTTAAGCTTTGCCTTAACGGATCGTGCCGTGCACGCATTCGACTAGAACGACCAAGTCACTCGGGTGCCTAGACTTAGGTCACAAGTTGCTCAACGCAACTTAACTCATGGGCAAGCCAAGGCTATGCCAAGCCTTGGACGACGGAACCGTGTATGCTTTATGAAGCATTTATGCGGGCGATGCCTATGACTTAGGCTATGTTCATACTTCGCCTACTCAACCAACTTTCCTTCTCCCAAGCCACAGGACGAAGGATCGAGTGTCATTTTCAAAGTACGCCGTACACCAACTCTAAGCCGACCGTTGGACCTTTCCATATTCTAACTCAATTCGACCCGTCGGGATTATTCCCTTTAGCTATGTGGATTCGTCACTTTTATTATCAAGCCTACTTGTGCAAGTTGAAAATATGCAATTTATTAAGTGAAGGCTAAGATGAGGCAAGTTCACCGAAACTATCCCACCTGAGCGAGCGGTCGCGTTGACCGAGCGATGTCTTCGAGCAGCCGTTGCAAGGCTAAGTCCGAACGCCGTCGGCATTCCTGTTCCTCCGATTGACTGAGCGGGACGTGGCACTACACTCACGACCTCTCATATAGGTAAGTCCTCAATGGTTGGTGATAGAAATCAACCTTGCATATCATGTTTGGACTTATTAAGAGTTTAAACTCACCCTATCCATATCATAAAAGGAACACTGTCACCATAGGGATGGGGTTTCAATATACACATGTACAGCCTCATGGGCTTTTATTTTAAAGAGAATTTAATCTCAACGTCAGTGTTCCATAATGGTCACCAAGTCCAGCTTGTTCCTACCCATTGAACCGGCTTCTTGGGATCTCCAGTCAGACTCGGTTGGGTTGCCACTGCTGGTGACTAAACTATGGGCTTAACCCCACCCCCTCGATGATTCTAAGATAATTTTCCTAGACAAACTCTTCGTCAAGAGTAAACAGACTCTTCGTCAAGAGATCTATAAAGTTCTTTTATGACTTTATAGTCAAGAACTATAACTTTACTTTTTAGGCTCTTTTAATGTCTTGAAACGCAGCTGCGGGTACCTGTACATCTTAAAATTCACAAGATCATGCTTTTAGTATAATTTTAAAATAAATGCCAGGTACAGATACATGTTGATCATGTAAAATATAAAATGTCCTAGTCATACAACTTCAATTCAAGATGTGACTGAAGATAACAATTTTGAGTATATAATACTCTTAGCTATGATTCTTACATAAATGCAAGAGATGACAACTCCTCATAGAGTAAAAAAATATATTCATAAATGGATTGGATGTCATATGAGTCAGTTATCCAGTTTGTACTAAAATGACTTTCTATGACATAAGAGTATCTAATATGATACAATTTTATAGTCTAGAATATCCTTATAAACATATTTTGAAATTGGTTTGACTGATTTAGTTATTACTTAAATCAGATTTGGTGACATCACAGTTATTTAACAAGTATGTGATTTCACTAATTGCTGATATAAACATTAGGATAGTGAGCAAAAGCTCATCTAACTCTATCATCCTTAAAGTAGAATAGAGTAACTTTCAGCATTGGCTCTAAATATTTATCTGTATACGTCATTTTTACAAAAACGAAAGTCTAAAGTACTAGAATAATAGTTTGAGTGAATTTGCTAATTGACCTTATCAAATCATTAGTTCATCAAGTTTTGATCAGCTTTGGGTTAGCTGTAGGGGCCGGTTCCCAGCTAGCGGAGGTCCACAGGGGGACGATTAAGTACCGTGTCGCTTAGAGCTATTTACGCCTGGTTGACAGAATGACCCTTTCGGCTTGTACCCAAAATAATCTCAACTTTTAAAAACTTTAGATTTATAGGAATTTGCAATATCACTAAACTATTTTCTTTTGACTAAATTGTTTGAATGAACCAAAAGAATTATAATGTCACATATTATATGCAAATCAATGTTTGTCTAACATAATTTAAATATTATGACAGAACACATTGTAATTTCCTTGTCTAAGTAGAAGTTCTAATATTTATGATAATATGGTCAGCTAAGGTTCATGCAAACCGATTTAAAAAAAAATATCATATGACACCACTTTAATATAATAATGTACAATAGCATAATTATTTGAAATGATCCGGACTTATTAATAACAATACAAAAGTTATATTATTTTTATACATTATTCTTGCTAAACACCTATTAATATCAGAAAGATAAAACATAGAACTTTGTTTCACGTACCTTCACCGTTAGCATGTTTGAGACTTTTCTAACAAGTCACAATCTCTAACGCTTCTGCCTTAGAGAGATAGCATTACAAAGATTATGTTAACAAAAATAATTTTGTATTGCCGTCATTGTTAACATTTTGTTCATTAAAATATATTTAATGATTCTGTCTTCAAGAAAATAGAAGTTTGTTTACATAATAATAAGAAATGTAACTAAAACTATGCATAAACTTGTTCATCCTGGTACCTCAATGCATTTATACACGACAACCAAAATAGTAAAATAATTCAACAATGTTTCATGAATAATGATGAAATAAAACACAATATATATAACAAAATATATTATAGTTTGGTTGTTCAGTCTAAGTACAGTGAATCCATGAACCAACTTTTACTACATAGTTTTCATGTACCCTTGAGTTCAAGGGACTTCTACATAGGCTGTGACACATGTCATTTAAATGATATATAGTATTTTTGCTAGAACATCACAAATTTTTCGAGCTTCATATAGGTATGCAAAATAGTATCTAATGAAAGGGCTTACAACTTAATCCCACAACAAATCCTTTTAAACTATTTTTTTCCATATATGATACTTAATTTGCTATAGGTTTGCAAACAACATTAGAAAATAATTTGCTATAAGATATGACAGTACTGGAGAAATTATCAAACAAGGAAAGTATATACCAGATCATGTCAAGCATAGCCTATATGTATGTTAGCTCATACACTTTCATATCAGTAATTAACAAAAATATATCCAAACAAAACACCATACATCTTGTAATTTGTGCAACTACATAATACCATGTGATAAATTGTTATACCATGCTTTATAATATTCACTTGCATGTTTGATTTGGTAGCGAATAGTTCCATGTAAAACCTTTCTACATCGATTAACAAAGTGAATGCGCATTTGAAAGACTAGAAATTTCTTGTCATACAAACAACAGTCAATACTCAACAGGGTGTTCACGTTTTAAGACTGAGATATTTACTCCAACCAGCAAGTCTAAATATTCAAAACATTTCAGCAAATCCACAACTTTCCAAGATATTAAAGACACATGCACGCATATAGTAAAAAGAAAATACGAGTGCATCATCAAATTTCTTAACTAGGTCATTAATGTACTGTTTTATTTGATATCATGATTAAATGACATGCCAACATAAGTTAAATATAATTGCACTGAAGATAAGGCCCTAAAAATATATTACAAAAGGAGGGACAATTTTTCAGATAATGGATATGTTACAAAAATAGATATGTTAAGTCAAAGAGATCAAAACAAATACAAATCTGCAACTAAAGGTGTCTACAAGCTTGTTACAATAAATTAAAACAAATACCAATGCAATAGGATAAAATTTAAGATTATGAAAAACATATAATCAAATCAGATTATGGGTATGTTGCAAAAATACAAACTCTTATCTAGAGCTGTCAAAATGGGCTAAGCCCGTTGGGCCGGCCCGCCCCGCCTGCCAAAAAGGTGGGTTGGGCCAAGCATTTAGGAGCCCGCCAAACAGGCGGGCCTAGGCTGCCCGCCCCGCCAGTAGCCCACCCCGCGTTGGGCTAGCCCGCGGGCCAAGTGGGTTGGCCCGCCGTCTATTTTTCATTTAGCACATATATGAGATATGTATAATAAATGATAAAAATTCTCATTTAATGCAAGTAATGACGAATGAAATATTAAATTTCGTCATTTATTTACATGAATGAAGAAGTTTTAAAGAAATATCTACTATTATAATGTTTCTTGTATTTTACTTATAATTTGATACATATGAGAGTGGTAAAAAATATTATATATATGATTTTTTCCTTTTAGGAAACTAAAACAAATAAAAAAATTTTAAAAATTAAGCGAGCCGGCCCGCCTAGCCCGTGGCCCGCCGGTGGGTTGGGCTGGGTTGGAATTTTTTCAGCCCGCCAAAATAGTGGGTCGGCCCGCCCCATCCCGCCAAATGGTGGGTTATGGTGGGTTACGGGCCGGCTCGTCCCGCCGGCCCGTCTTGACAGCTCTACTCTTATCGAGCCCTCATGATGCCGAAGATGATGGCAGCTAGTAGACTCCAAATTTTAATTTACAATTAATGCTATAATCAAAAGTGCATAAATGCTCATAAATCTGTAGCTTTATTAGTGCATAAGGAAATGAGCTTTATTAGAGCATGAATGTTCATATTCTGAAGCTTTATTAGCTCATAAATCTATAGCTTTATTAGTGCATAAGGAAATGAGCTTTATTAGTGCATGAATACTCATAATTCTGAAGCTGTAAGCCCTTTGGATTTTTAGGGTTATTTTAAATTTTTAAATGATTTATTTTCGATAAATATTTTATTATAGTTAGTTTTGATAATTAAATATACTATTCTTGACTTTAATTTTTAGAGCGCTAGAGATGTCAACCTCTCGAAACGCTCTTTATCATTTTTGATCTAGACAAATTTATCTTCATGTTGATATATCATGTCCCACCCAAACTTGTTTTCTTGTGCTCTATTTGCATCGTGGAACTTTCGGGTCAAATTAGGCCATTTGAATTATTTTTAATTACTAGTAAATTCCCACTTTTATTTTTGATCATCATGTGTACCTTACCGTGACTTTTAATTTAGGAGCACAAGACTATTTATTTTCTCCGAACCAACTTGTCATGCATGATCTACTCGAGACACTCTTCGCCCATGACCTTCGTGTCCCACTCAGACACACTCTCTTGTGCTTCATTTTTATCGCATAACTTTTCGGACAATTGACCCAATCCTGATTTACCCTACTGAGTTACCTTTAATTCCAACTTGTATTGTAGAAACCAATTTGACCCAAACTGGTCGACCCAAGATATGGACACAGACCATTTTGAGCCTACTACACATGTGTGGCACCCAATTGAGTCCCCGTGTACTATTTTGTTTATCAATGATTATCATCGACTAATTTAAGTCATTTAATTACCGGGACCCAATTAGATCCAATTGCGACCCGACCCGACTCAAATAGACCCAACACCAAATACCATGACAACATCCATTATCCATACCCAAACACACAACACCAATAAAGTAATTCTACAAAACACCAAATACCCAAACATCGCTATCACCCTATATTTAAAACACACTCCCATCACTATCACCATTACTATCATTACTCTCTCTCTTTTTTCTCTCCTAAACAACCCCCCCTCTCTACATGTACATGTCACCATCACTCACTCTCTCTTCTTTAATTCAAACACCCACATCACCATCATTCTTCTCTTCCCTTTATTAAAACACACACACCCTCACCATCTCTCTCTCACTCCTACACCCTCCCCCTACCTGACAGGACTACCACACCCCCCTCTCCATTCGGTCCCCTCTCTCTCTCCTCCCTCTCATTATCTCTCACTCTCATTCCTTCCCTCTAAAACCGAGAGCACTCCCCCCATTCCTCCTCCTTCCTCTCTTTCTTCTTCATCCTCAACTCACTACACCACCACTACTCCCACACACTCCACCAACACAGCTACCACCACCCTCACTGCAGCCTTCCTCCTTCCCTACGGCCGACCACAGCCTTCCTCCTCCCCTTGGCCGGACCACCACTCCACCACATCCACCATCATCTCCATCACCCCCCTTTCTTCTTCTTCCTCTTCATCATCATCTTCACCATTACCACCACCCCTACTCCTTCACCACCACAACAGCCACTCCTCTACCACTCCGACGGCAGCAGCCCCACCACCATGGCCGGCCACAGCTTCCCTAGGCCGGCGGCAGCCACCTTCCTCTCCATCACCTCCATTATCTCCATCATGGTACACTCCTTCTCCTCCTTTATTTATTGAATATATGTATATATATCTAAGTTTCTTTCTATATAAACATGTGTGTTATATATACTAGTATGTGATTAGAAGTTTACATTTTATGTCTTGGGGTTGTGAAGGAATGGAATGGTTATGTTCACCATTTTGTTATGTCATTCTCTTGTGTGTATAAAATGTGATGGAGAGATTTAGTTCATAATCTATTGTTGCAAGAACCCATGAATGTTCATATATAGTTTCACAAGCATATACTTCCCACATACACATATCCTTTATATATATACTCTATGCATAAATACTCTTTCACTAGGTATATATATATAAAATCTATATATATATATTTCCCAAATATAAATGTATACTCTTTGTGTGTACATACACTCTTTCATATGTAAACATGCACCTCTAGTCTCATTATGTATATATGTGTATAAATATACATATACTTTTTTTTTATGTATATAATTACTTCTAGCCTCATTATGTATGTATATATATATATATATATATATATATATTATATATATATATATATATAAAATATATATATATATATATATATATATATATATATATATATATATATATATATATATATATATATATATATATATATACCCTATCCATATATACAAATGCATATATACATATATGTACTTACTTGCCATGCATGTATGCAATATCCTTATATATATTTTTCCTTCACAAACATATACTTGTATATATATGCTCTATGTATACTCGTGTATGTATATATATGATTTCAAATATAGACTAGTGTACATAAATTCCTACTTGTATATGCACGTTTTATATATAAAACTTGTATGTATATTTTCTTACATGTAAAATTATTAGATATAATTTCTTTATAAATATTCTTGTATATATTCATGTATATATATGTCCTCGTATGTATATACTTATGTATATATTCTTTTTATATGTAAAACTTGTGTGTTCCCTTGCAAATAGGTAACTTAGTATACATATATGTTTTCATGTACGTATATATATACGTAAGTACGTATATACGTAAGTACGTATATACGTATACTCTACATTGTGTGTGATTCGAAATGTAAATCATGGATGTTCTCTTAACGTATCATAATCGTGGTTGTTGTATTTGTAGGTACCCCATACGATACGATCTTGATTGAGGAGCCCGGATCTTCGCTTGCGACTCCCGGAGTTTCAAGCAAGTATACCTTGCCTTGTATTAGTGATTTTACTCATTCATATTCATATTGTGCACTTGGTAGAGTGGACGTAGTTGTGTGTCCGAGTGACCCCTCGGATACAGTCGATGACGGCATTGTCATCGAGTTTCATGCACTTGACTTAGTCCTAGATGACCTTCATTAAGTTGTGGATCATAGTCATGATTCCCATGACCTTGACACGTGTTACGATACGACACTGAGTGAGTTCGTACCATGGCACGGGCTTGCGCATCTGGCTAGCTACCAGTACAATGGCTCATGCTCTGGTATATAGAATGGTTAGGTATGTCTAGTAATTGTGACCTTGCGTTGAGAGTCGAAATGATCAAGTGGTGGATACGACTTGTGCATTCCGAGGGATAGGGAAAGACAATTAATAGACGTATGGGACAGACAAAATATCTGAGAAAGGGCCAAGTCGCTCAGTGTTGCCCGGATGAGTGGGACCTTGGCTCGTGATCCGACGTCGGCCCGTGCTTCGACGCCAAATCCTTATTCACCTACCCATACGTACTAGGGTTGTCTTCAAGTGCATTCACTTAGCTGGTTAGTTCACCATTTACAGTTACTCAGTATTTACTTTATGGCATGTTTACTCTGTATCTTGCTATGTCCCGTGAGGACCTGGTTGCGTACCAGATTTAGACGAGCACTTACAGTTGACAGGGTACGAACCGGGACTTGAGACAGGACTTGCTGCAGAAGACGACTAGGTGCTTCCTGAGGAGTTTCCTTGACTCAGGGTATGGTGTTGTTTAGGTTATGAGCATCATTATCTAGTTAGTCGATGCTCATGACTAGTTATCTTTCTACTTTCAGTATTTTCATTCAGTGTTGTACTCCGTGGGCTTGTACCCACCAGACTATTCAGTTGTATTTATTTCAGACTCCATGCTATTTCCAGTTTTATATTTCAACATTACTTTCCTTGTTCATGTGGATGTGATCTAGATGTTACCACTTGCCTGTGTAGTATAGTTATTTTTACAGCGTAGTACGCCTAAGTGAGTCCATTAAATTGGGCAGCTCACTCTAGGTCGTATCAGCTGGCCAGGTTATATCCTAATCCCATATATTTTGGGAGCGGGACGGGACATGGTTTTAGTGGTGGCCCATGCAGGTCTCGTTTATCGTTTCGGTTATGTTACTGTGCCGACTCGAGCCTGCGATTAGGATTAGCAGTGTTAGGATCTCATCCACTTGTGATTATTACCTTTGAACCTCAAATCGTATTCAATTGTTGATTTTCTTGTATCCTGCTTCCTTCTGTCCTTTTTGTAATAGAATTGTCTCTTTCAGAGAGATGAATTCGCGTAGTGGACGTGCGACTTAGGATCTCATCCACTATCACTTCTTCTTGGATAGTCTCTTGAGGTAGTACTGGCCCTTATTGCCGACCAACATGGTCGTGTTGCCCATGTTGCACTTGTTGTTGCTGTTCAATTCTGACAGGTACGGATGAGGTACCCCTAAGAAAAGGGACAAAAGAACAATCAAACGACCGGACATGAAGGATCAATGAAGTCGAAGGATACCGGAATGTCAAGCTAGAGTTGAGAACAACGAATCATGAGATCAAGGGGGACATGTGTGATTGAGATATCCTATAAATCAAAACACTCCACAAGTCCGAAATCAGACCTGCATGGGCCACCACTTAAACCGTGTCACGCCCCAGAACTAGAATACTGGAGAGCGGGGGAATGACTCAGCCAGCTACGTATTACGGTAGATGAATTCCGTATAATACGATCAATGCTGTCTAACAAGACCAGGGGTGCATACTACATGAAAGTCTCGCTATGGTTACTTCACATCTATTGTCTCAATCATTCAAACAAGAACAGAAATAGAGAACATGTAAGATAAAGCAGTAAGGCATCCCAAACACTCAGTCAAAATGTTCTTGATATCTAGCTTTACAAAATGTAGCCAGATAATGTAGCAAGGTAGACATAATTGTTTATCAGCTGCAGCCTGACTTTAGTTACAATTATGTAAAAGTAATTACAAGATAATCTGACTAACATATCGATGCCAAACGGCAAAGTATAAAGTAATTAACAAAATGAGTAGGGAAGTAAGGAACCCACTCGAGTCCTCCTGCGATCATCCCTCTAGTATTGACCATCTTGGTGGTAGAAGTAAGTTGAATCCTCGGGGACCGGCTCTAAATCTGACCATACAAAACCAGAGAGGTTAGACCTCTAATAGCAAGTACCGCAAGGGAGCACGATATGAGAAATTAGAACCCATAATAAGAAAGATATGATAAAATAGATCTCTGCTCGCTACTAGGATTCACATAACATCACGACACTTCGAACCAACCTCCCAACCAAACAAGGACAAAAGTTGGCCCGTCATGTCCTGACATTCTGATCATCTCAGTTAGTCAACAGAGTAGGTACAGTACGCAGACAAATTAATTTAAACGACCATTCAACTCCTATGGCTTGCTACTATGAGTTCCAAGTTACCTGGGAAATATGCAATAGGGATTCCTCAGTTCTTACTATGTGCAAGCAAGGCTAGTCTATCCAGTCAATCAATTGCGCCAATCATGAATTAGACGAGTCCCAACGGAACGCCCGTCATCAATATATAATATACAATAAATAATATAAGCAGATACCGCTTCCTGTCCATGTGGCAAATTTGTAGTATCTGTGGGAACCAGCCGGCCTGTCGGACACTTAATAGTCCCAAAGAGGGCTGCCATGTAAGAACTCGGGAATCCATTCTCTCCATGCAATCATTATTTTATTTAACTTAATAGTTTCTACGTTGAGTAAAATTCCATGCCGTGGATCATGGTCATTCAGAATGAGTACTTTCTGTACATAGTACGGTATGCCCAACTCTACAACGATACCCGTACGGTTAGGTTGTAGGTCTTACATAGCGTAATGCAACAATCAAAACTAACCACGGAATAATCATGCCTTGACCATAAAGTACACATGCTGTTTTTGTAAGATAAATAAATAAATAAATAAATAAATTAAAGCCTGCATGTGCCTGTATGCCAATATTCGGGATCGGCCAATCGATTACAATAGTTCATAATTAATATGAACATGTCTCATTCATTCAAATTAATAAGACGACTAGCCAGTCTCTTAGTTCCAACTAGGAACGCATGATGTAACCAAGATAATAATCCATGTTAATTAATGTCAAGATGACAATTAATGTTAATAAATGCCAAGACAATCAATCAATGTCAATCAGTGTCAATTCGGGACAAGAATCAGCCAAAAAGGGAATTAGAGCCAGAGTTTATGCGGCCAGGAAATTATTGGTTCATGCGGCTAAGGAAACTAAATTCATGCGGCCAGGGTAACATGCGCCTATGCGGCTAACAAAACAAGTCTATGCGGCTCATGCGGCTGGGATTAAAACAGTCCCATGCGGCTCAGCGCTGCCAAGGCCATGCGGCTAAGAAAGATTACGGTCTCATGCGGCCGGGTAGAACTCAACCCATGCGGCTGGGATTTGCAAGGCTCATGCGGCCAGAAAATATGCGGCAAAACCATGCGGCTCGAGGAACTTGAGTTCTATGCGGCTGAACGAGAACGACTCCATGCGGCTGGGAGCGATAGATCATATGCGGCTGGAAAATGACAAGCTACATGCGGCTGAAATAGATACGATATATGCGGTTGAGAAATTATGTGGCTAGGAAATACTGGCACCCCTATGCGGCTAAGAAGAAGGAAAACTTCATGCGGCTAAGAAGAAGGGAAACTTCATGCGGCTATCCAATCCTGAGCTCATGGGGCTGAGAAATTAAAGGGTCTCATGCGGCTAAGGAAATAGTATGCGGCCAGGAAATACCATGCGGCCAAGGAAGACTTGCCGCATGAAAACTCATGCGGTCAAGCATTATTCTTCTTCTCCACTTTCTGAGAAGAAGAACCATGGAAAGCCATTGCTTCCAAGCTCTCCAAATCCTTCATTCCAAGTCCAAATCTGGACTTCCATAGGTCAAAATAGGGTAGAACGAAATTCTCTACGACATGGAACCATCAAAACTTGAAAAATAACAAAGTTACTAGATCAAAACCTAAGAAATCCGAAAAATACAATAAACTTAGATCTACATGAATTTAGCCATAGAAATTAAAAATGCTAAGTACTAAAGTATCTAAAAATCTTGAGAGGAAGACAATGGAACAACAACAATGGAGATCCATCAAGAAGCAAGTTGGCACTTGCCTATGCGGCTAGGTAGGTGGGGAGAGTTTATGAGGAAGAAGAAGAGTTATGAGGAGTAATGAAGAGAGAGAAAGGGAAAGGGGTCTTTAAATGAGGGTGGTGGTAGGTGGGGGTTTGTTGAACCATCCAATGGCCGAAAATAAACCCAACTCAGGCCGAACCCAAAAGCAAAGTAGAATAAAAATACTGAAAGGAAAATTGCAGGAAATTAATTAACATAAAATTAAAGAAATTTAAATACAGAATAATACATGATAAATATTAGATAAATGCATATAAGCAGTACATGTATTTAAAATAAGTATTCTAGGAACGGGAAGTGACAGCATCCACCACCGAGCCCAGTGACGACAGGACTCCAGCTTCATCAGCGGACCTGATTCCGGGACATGTTACAACCTTTCCGTCGACTCCACCGATTCACGTAGAACCTGTATCGCAGACTGCACTAACTCACCAGGATGGTCAGACTTCACCGGCACCGATCCAGCATGAGATTCCTTTGCCTCCTCCGCCTTGTCTTCTACCTCAGATGCCGTGCGTGCCACTTGCTCCCCAGATGGCTCAGCAGAAGATATTCCAGTTCTTTCAGACGATGATGCAAGCACAGTGTGTAACGCCCCAGTCCCAAAATACTTAGGACTAGGTACGTATCCATGCCAGCTGTATACATACGAAGTATACTCCAATATATGGAAATCTCGTATGAATACATAAGCTATAAAATGCAGTAGAACCAGAATAACTAAATCTCATCCACTAGATAAATAAATGATATAAAAGCAACTTTGAATTTGTCATGTATACAATCGTTGGGCGGAGACAAAGTCCACTACCAACTATCTCAAATAAAATGTACAAGAAGTGATCGATAAAATAACGAGACGAACCAAGCGTAATCGTCTTCGAAAGAATGGAGAAGACTACGGCCTTGGCTAGAACACCTGTAAAATCACAGAAGCACACACCTGGAGAGATAACCAGGTCCTCAGAGGGACGTAACAAGATACAATAACATGCTATATGAATACTGAATATAAATATGCCACCAACAAAGTAAGTGACAAGACAACAATAAGGTACTCTAACCATACTAAAGTGAACATGCAGTTGAGAACAAACCTTTCGTCGTATGAGTCATGGCTGTAAATGGGATCTGGTATAGTCTCCACTTGGGCACCAGTGACCTAAGCGCATGACGTTCAAAAACGACAGTGGCCAACCTGAGAGGCTCATACCCGTATCTCCAGCGGAGCTTTCGGGTTACAAGGGAAGTGCAATCGAAGCCCATACGACAAGGAAATGTTCTCCCCACCCAATGTACCTATAATGTCGCATCCACGACCATGTAACACTAATAACCGTCAAGTCTTCTAATATACAACTATTGACAGTTAGACCTAACGCATGCGCACTGGGGATCAGCCAACACACAAGGACCTCTACATGCTACTCATCTCACACATCCTCGTGGTACAACTGTGTCAAGGTATATATGCAATACACTACAAACGGTAGTCTCCTAACTCTAAGTCCATATGCAACCAAAGGATAATAACAAAGTATATCTAATACCACTGAACAGACAATAAATCAAGAACTGTAAAAACTGGAAATAAATGAATAGTAATATATAATAAAATGCAGACTGAATATAAACAGTATAATGGCAAGGTATCTTGCGTGGTGGTGCAAAATGGCAAGTCCAGGAAATCACAATGTTAGCCAAGAAATGTCACAATCTCCAAACAACTCCGGACGTTGAAACAAACATCAAAAATGCACTCGGTGTAAAAGATATACCTGGGAAACGCCTGTCCAAAAGTCCAATTCTAGAACAGGGGCAAAATCGTAATTTCAGGTCAAAACGATGTCCGCCGTTGGACCCGCTTTGCATCGAAATGCGTGCCAATATCTACGGTCTCTAAAGTCGTCAAACTATATGTCTACAGATTTATTTTGATGAGAAGAACCCAACGGTATATCCAATTTTGGATTCCGGTGCGCTGTGCACAAAATCGCCCGTTGAGTGGGATTGTGGACCCGCCAAAATAGCGTCCCGATCAACGGTCTAAGAATCGGACCAAACTTGGCATACAGGACCAGAAAAATATTTCGAGTCCAATGGCACAAGTTTCGTCGCGATTTGATGAGTGTGCACAAAGTAATTGAGAAATTCCGAAAAGCCCGATACGCAAAAATTCGACGGATACGGACCAAATTCGTTGCGCACACGCTACCAATTTGAATCCCGTCAATTCTCGCACGTCCACAAATTCGATACGGACCTTTCGGTGCTCTCGGTTTGCGACGGGGTCGCCCGGTTTGTCGGGACGTACCTCGTACGGGGTTTTAAGGTTTATAAAAACTAATTTTTCAGAAATTTTAATTTAATTAAACATGAAATTTATTGCAGAATAAATAAATCTATTTGGAGGTGATGAAAGAGGGTCATGTAGGCTATCTACACGAATTTACGGATCTACAATCGGATTAGAATTGAAGGAGAAATCAATCGAGGAAGTGGGTTACCTTAAAGTGGGAATCTGTTGTTGTTGTCGTCGTCGTCGTGACGACCGGGAGGCGGAGATGCTGTCGCTCCGGCGAGGCTGGCACGCACGTCGAGAAGAGGTACGGGGACAGAGATGAGAGGAGGAAGGAAGGAAGGAGAGTGGAGGAGGAGAAATAATTAAAGATTAGGGTTTGGTTCATATATATACATAAGTATATGTATATACATAATATATAGGGTTCGGCAAATAAATGGGTTTCGGCCAAAGCACAGTAGCTTGCTACGAAAAAGAAAAGGGGGCGCACAAAGCTTATGGTTTGCGGCTGCTCTTGGCATGTAGGTTGTTTGTTGTTGGGACATATGTATATAAAGCATGTATATATATCTAAAGGCATATATATTAGGTCGGCCACTATATGTTAGCTACTGCTACTAAGTGCTTTAATGGGCGGCCAAGCTTGGCAAGCAAGCTGCTATTGCTGCCTCCAAATAAGTAGTGGTCGGTTCCCCCTTTGTGGGGCCGACCACTATATGTATTTTTTTTCTTCAAATTCTTTTCTTATCTAAACTCTTAAATACTTATACATGTCTATAAGTATATATATGCATATATCCATAAAAATCTATTTAAATCCAAATATTAATTTAGATGTTACATATCCAAATATTTAATATATTTAAATATATCTACATATATATATAAATTTAATCCTTAATAAATTAACTCAAAACAATAATATTTAAATAGGGAAACATGTTTATTAAATTTTTACAAAATAACTATAATAATAATAAAATAATAAACTTGTCCCAATGGGTGAACCAATACCGTACACTCTTATCCGGGTCCAGAAAATCTAAAATCTTGTAACATATTATTTAATAATAAAAATACCAATAATTGTACATATAACTAAATAATTAGAAATTGTACATAAAATTCTAAAATGATTTAGGAAATATTTCTACGTACATAAAATATGCCTACATGGCCACCTTGGTCGCACCACATGCCCACATGGGCTTAAATTTGGTTCGGGCCCTGTTCGGGCTGAATTGGACAAACCGGGTCATCCAAAAATCAATATAAAAAAATAATATTTAATTAAAATAATTTAAATGAGTTAACGCACAACTTGGCCTGGTTTTCCTAGTTTGGTCATCCCCATGGCAAGGCTTTCCCTAGCATGGCTAGTACACTAGTCAAGGCGTACTGCTACAACTTTCGTGCTAAAAGTCATGGTTGTCTAGCGCTCCAAAACTCAACAATGGCTAACGTCACTTCTAATAATTAATTAAAAAAATATAAATTGCATAAAAATAAATTTTTAAGTCTCTTTTTTAAAAAAAATATTTAGAAAAAATTAGGGGTTTTACATCATACCCAACTTACAAGAATTTTGTCCTCAAAATTTAGGATTAATAGGGTAGATAGGGTTGGGGGATAGGAAGAGTTCGTCAATACCAAAAATGCAATTAAATTTGAGGAGGCGATAAAACGTCGTTCAACACCACCGTACAATAGAAAATTATGGAGTCGATATATACAAAAAATATATCATGGGTATGGAATTGAATAATGATCGCTAGTGGAGGTAACAAAATTTTGAATATCCAATTTTAGAGAACAACAAGAAATTAAGTAGACCAAAGAGAATAAATTAGACAGTTAGAAAATGTGATTCCTTAAGAAAGAACTAGATACTAATCGTCTTGGTCGAGGGTTTGATTTGGTGATGATTAGAATCACTCTCGTGCGTTCAAGAGGGATTGGAAGGGCACAATAAAATTTCTAAGATTGGGGAGAAGAAGAGTTTAAGGTGAGGATATAGCCACATGAGTTGGTCGGTGGCTATCTAAATTCGTGTTGAATAACTGATAGGAAAACGAAAGGTGATATCTTGCATCTATCTATCATGTACAGTGTCTGGGCTTTCTAATATAAGTGAAAGACAAAACTGTAAGGAGTTCAAAGACGATGCTATCGAGTACGAAATACGTGGTTCATAGGCGACAAAAATAATTCAAAAGGGAATTGCCAAGGCTGTCGTGGATGAGACTCTAAGGCAAGTTTAACTATGTCCTCATCCACGTAGAATAATACAAGAAAAGAGAACCAAATTGCAATAGGTTGATCAGACCATCATGCACCGATTCTGATTAGACATGTCACGCCCCAGAACCAGAATACTGGAGAGAGGGGGAATGACTCAGCCAGCTACGTATTACGGGTAGATGAATACCGTATAATACGATCAATGCTGTCTAAAAAGACGAGGGGGTGCATACTACATGAAAGTCTCACTATGGTCATTTCACATCTATTGTCTCAATCATTCAATTAAGAAATAGAAATAGAGAACATGCAAGATAAAGCAGTAAGGCGTCCCAAACGCTCAGTCAAAATGTTCTTGATATCTGGCTTTACAAAACATAGCTAGATGATGAAGCAAGGTATACACAATTGTTTATCAGCTGCAGTCTGACTTAGTTACAATTATGTAAAAGTAAGTACAAGACAATTCGACTAACATGTCGGTGCCAAACGGCAAAGTATAAAGTAAATAACAAAACGAGTTGGGAAGTAAGGAACCCACTCGAGTCCTCCGGCGATCATCCCTCTAGTATTGACCATCTTGGAGGTGGAAGTAAGCTGAGTCCTCGGGGACCGGCTCTAAATCTGGCCATGCAAAACCAGAGAGGTTAGACCTCTAATAGCAATTACCGAAAGGAAGCACGATGTGAGGAATAAACCAGTAATAGGAAACATAATAAATAGAGCTCTGCTGACTACTGGGATTCACATTACATCACGACACTTCGAACCAACCTCCCAACCAAACAAGGACAGAAGTTGGCCCGTCATGTCCTGACATTCTGATCATCTCAGTTAGGTAACAGAGTAGGTACAGTACACAAACAAATCAATTTAAACGGCCATACAACTACTACGGCTTGCTACTGTGAGTTCCAAGTTATCCTGGAATAATGCAATAGGAATTCCTCAGTTCTTACTATGTGCAAGCAAGGCTGGTTTACCCAGTCAATCAATTGCGCCAATCATGAATTAGACGAGTCCCAGCGGGAAGCCCGTCATTAATATACAATATACAATAGATAATATAACCAGATACCGCTTCCTACCCGTGTGGCAGATTTGCAGTATCTGTGGGGACCAACCGGCTTGTCGGGCACCACTAGTCCCAAGAGGGCTGCCATGTAAGAACTCGAGAATCCATTCTCTCCATGCAATCATTATTTTATTTAACTTAATAGTCTCTACGTTGAGTAAAATCCCATGCCGTGGATCATGGTCATTCAAATGAGTACTTTCGTACGGGGTACGATATGCATTTCTACAACAATACCAGTGCGGTTAGGTTGTAGGTCTTACATAGCGTAATACAACAATCAAAACTAACCACGGAGTAATCATGTCTTGACCATAAAGTACACATGCTATTTTTGTAAGATAAATAAATAAATAAATAAATAAATAAATAATTTGAAGCCTGTATGTGCCTGTATGCCAATGTTCGAGATCAGCCAGTCGATTTTAATAGTTCATAATTAATTATGAACGTGTCTCATTCATTCAATTCAATAAGACGACCAGCCAGCCTCATAGTTCTAACTAGGAACGCATGATCAATTAATTAAATTAAGATAACCAACTATCCTATTAATGTTAATAAAAGCCAAGGTAATTAATCAAGGTCAATCAATATCAATCAATGTCAATCAATGTCAATTTGGAACAAGGATCAGCTAAAAGGCTTAGAATCAGAGTTCATGCGGCCAGAAAATCATGCGGCTAAGGAAGCTTAAATTCATGCGGCCGGGACAACATGCGCCTATGCGGCTAGGACCACACGTGCCTATGCAGCTAGGACAACATGCGCCTAAGCGGTCGAGATTGGAAATAGCCCCATGCGGTTCAGCAATGCCCAAGCCATGCGGCTGAAAAAGGTTACAGTCTCATGCGGCTACGGTTAGCATGCGACCATACGGCCAAAGGAAATTCTATGCGGCTGGGGGATAGCAAACCCCATGCGGCTCGAAATGATATGCGCCCATGCGGCTGAACATGGGACAAGCTTATATACGGCTAAGGAAAACTAATTACATGCGGCTAGAATAAGTGCAATCCTATACGTGGCTGGGAAGTCATGCAGCGCCATGCGACTGCGGGACTGAATGCATATGCGGCTAGCTAAGAACTCATGCGGCAGATAAGTCTCATGCGGCTGACTAAGCCCATGCGGCTGGAATCAGTCTCATGCGGCTCAAAATGAATGAACTCATGTGGCTGGAATGTCCATGCCCATGCGGCCAGTGGGGACTTGCCGCTTGAAGACTCATGCGGTCAAGCTTTGTCATGTGGCCAGAACTGTTCTTCTTCTCCGAATACCCAAGGACAGAACCATGGAAACCATTGCTTCCAAGCTCTCTAATTCCTTCATTCTAAGCCCAAATCTGAACTTCTATAGGTCAAAATGGGGTAGAACGAAATTCTCTACAACATGGAACCATCAAAACTTGGAGATAAAAAAGTTTACTAGATCAAAATCTAAGAAATCCGAAAATGCAACAAACTTAGATCTACAACAAATAAGCTATGGAAATCGAAAATGCCAAGTACTAAAGAGACTTAGAATCAAATAAGGAAGATGATGGAACAATAAAAATGGGGATCCATCAAGAAGCAAGTTGGCACTTGCCTAGCTCTTCCTAGGTTGGTGAAAGAGTTATGAGGAAGAAGAAGAAGAGTAATGGTGAAGTAATGAAGAGAGAGAAAAGGGGATGGGCTTTAAATGGAAGGGGTGGTGGTAGGTGGGGGTTTGGGATGTACCAACTAAGCTAAACCAATCCAAACCGAACCCAAAAAAAAGTAGAAAGTAAAATACAGAATTAAAATTGCAGGAATTAAAACACGGAAATAAAATTGCAGACAATTAATTAATCATAAAATTAAAGGGATTTAACTACAGAACAATACATGATAAATATATTAAAGCAGTACATGCATTAAAAATATACGTATTCTGGGAACGGGAAGTGACATCTCTGCCCTTCTTAGAAAAATTCCGTCCTCGGAATTTCAAATCCAAGCAAGGTAGGAATATCAAAACTAAACTAATCTAGGCATAAGCAATTGGAGCAAGCAACTATTTGGCAATGTTAACAGTAAGTAACATATCCATGTTGAACATTCTACGATACCCAGCAATTCTACTCGTAAGGTGACAAGCATGAGGAGTTAAGACAATCAAGGTATATAGAAAAAGATATACCTTGTGAGTCAAACATGTGCGGATACCGTTATCGGATATCATCCTCACGTTCCCACGTTGACTCCCCTAATGAGTGATGACCCCAAACAACCCGGACACGGCTAATTGCTCGGTTCTTGAGTATCTTCTCTCTCCGGTCCAAAATAGACACCGGCTGCTCCTCGTAAGACAAGTTGGTACCAACAACCAACTCAGAATGATCAAGGATATGGCTGGGGTCCGATACATACCTTCGCAATTGAGATACATGAAACACGTCATGCACCTCTCGTAACGAAGGTGAAAGGGACAGACGATAAGCAACATCGCCTACCCTATCAAGGATAACGAATGGTCCTACGTATCGCGGACTCAATTTCCCGCGAACGCCAAATCTAATGACCCCACGGGTAGGTGAGATCCGCAAGAACACGTGGTCCCCAACAGAAAACTCTAACGGCCTACGATGCTGGTCCGCCCAATGACGATGCCGATCCTGCACTACTCGAAGTCGCTCTCTAATTCCTTTGACCAATTCAACTGTCTGAACAATCATTTCCGGGCCTAACATCTTCCTCTCCCCGATATCATCCCATGCTAGTGGCGATCTACACCTCTTACCATATAGAGCTTCGAATGGCGCCATCTGGATACTGGCTTGATAACTGTTGTTGTAGGAAAACTCAACTAAGTGCAGGTAGCTCTCCCAAGATCCTCCAAAATCTAGGGTGCAAGCTCGCAACATATCCTCCAAAGTCTGAGTTGTTCTTTCTGATTGCCCGTCCGTCTGTGGATGGTAAGCCATGCTAAATTTTAACTTGGTACCCAGACTATGATGCAAGCTCTTCCAGAAATGCAATGTGAAACGGGTATCTCGGTCTGACACAATACTGACAGGGACTCTATGCTGTCTGACTATCTGTTGCATATATAATTTTGCCAACTTTTCTGTAGATTGCCCTACTCTGAAAGGAAGAAAGTGTGCTACCTTTGTAAGCCGATCTACTATCACCCAAATAGCATCTTTACCACTTGGTGATCTCGGTAAACCGGTCACAAAGTCCATTGTGATGTGCTCCCACTTCCATTCCGGGATAGGAAGCGGTTGCAATAATCTAGCTGGCCTCTGCTGTTCTGCCTTCACTTGCTGACATACCAAGCAACGGGCAACGAATCTAGCTATTTTCCTCTTCATTCCATTCTACCAGAAGTGTTGCTTGATATCTTGGTACATCTTGGTCCCTCCAGGGTGTAAGAATACTGAGAACTGTGAGCCTATGCCATAACTTTCTGTCTGATATCTCCACTAGGTACACACAGACGTGATCCAAACCTAAGGGTACCGTCTTCATGAATTTTTATCTCCTTTCTGAGTCCTGACTCACATTCTGCCCTAAGCTTCTGAATCCTTGGGTCCTGTGCCTGAGCTGCCTTGATCCTGTCTACCAAGTCGGATTGAACTTGTAGACTTGTTAGAACTCCTACATCACTAGGAAGTATAACTTCGATGCCCATCTCGTGAAGGTCTTCTAAGATATGCCTCTGTATTGTCAACATAAATGCGTCGCCTCGTCTGCTGAGAGCGTATGCTACCACATTAGCCTTGCCTGGATGATACTGAAGCTCCACGTCATAATCCTTGACCAACTCTAACCATCTTCTCTGCCTCATGTTCAGCTCCTTCTGAGTAAAGATGTACTTTAGACTTTTATGGTCCGTGTATATATCCACTCGATCACCATATAAGTAATGCCTCCATAGCTTCAAAGCAAATACTACTGCCGCCAACTCCAAGTCATGAGTTGGGTAATTCTTCTCGTGATCCCGAAGCTGCCTAGATGCATACGCTATCACCTTCCCATGCTGCATGAGGACACATCCAAGTCCTTTACCTGACGCATCACAATATACTGTAAAACCTCCGGGTCCAACTGGCAATGTAAGAATAGGCGCTGATATCAACTTCTGCTTCAAGGTCTCAAATGATGCCTGACACTCTGCCGACCAGACGAATGGCACATCCTTCCGTGTCAAGCGGGTCATGGGTGCTGACAGTCTTGTAAAATTTGATACGAATCTCCTGTAATATCCTGCCAATCCTAAGAAACTCCGTACATCAGCTACGGTCTTGGGTACTGGCCAGCTCTCTACTGCTTCTACCTTCTTGGGATCTACTGCTACTCCAGCTCCTGATATGATGTGACCCAAAAATGAAATGTGATCCGTCCAAAATTCACACTTACTGAGCTTGGTATACAACTGGTTCTCCCTCAGAACCTGCAATACTGTCTTGAGGTAGTCTTCATGCTCCTCTTCACTGGCAGAGTAAACAAGAATGTCGTCGAGAAATACTACGACAAACTGATCTAAGTACGACATAAAGATGCGGTTCATCAAATCCATAAATATTGCTGGAGCATTGGTCAAACCAAACGGCATTACTAAAAATTTATAATGCCCATACTTCGACCTGAACGCTATCTTAGGAATATCCTCCTTCCGAACCCTCACTTGATGGTACCCTGAACGAAGATCTATCTTGGAGAAAACTCTAGCTTTGTTCAACTGATCAAACAAGTCGTCGATCCTGGGTAGTGGGTACTTGTTCTTTACTGTTGCCGCGTTAAGCTTCCTGTAATCAATGCATAATCTGGATGATCCATCATTCTTTCCTACAAGTACCACTGGTGCTGTCCATGGCGATATGCTAGCTTGGATAAACTTCTTCTCCTTCAATTCTTCTATGTGCTGATATACCTTGGCCTGCTCTGAATCTGCCATTCTGTAAACCTGATCTGATATCGGTTTAGTTCCAGGTGCCAATTCTATACTGAACTCAATATCTCTGACCGATGGTAGCCCTGGAAGTTCTTCGGGAAATACATCTAGAAATTCATCAACTACCTTCGGAACTTGAACTTCTTCCATTGCCGTTACTACCCCCTGCTCTTGCTGAGTTGCCTCTGATCTGACTAAGTTGAATCGCTTCATGCCCGGGATATCAAAAGATACACTCCCTCTACGACAATCTATTGTCGCATGACTGTCTTTCAGCCAGTCCATGCCTAAGATAACGTCGAAATTTCCAACAGAAAATTCTATCAACTGGGCGGGTAAGGAATGCCCGTAAACTACAACACTACATGCTAGAATAACTCTACTAACTCCTACAAGCCCATTACCAGTGAGTATATTTAACCTCCCTGGTAATGCCTCGAATTCCATTCCTAGTCGTGTTGCAAATTGTGCAGATATAAATGAGTGTGATGCTCCCGAATCAAACAATGCTACTGCGGGATATGAGGCGACAAGAATGTTACCTGCCACAACATCTCCCGATGCTAATGCCTCTTCCAAGGACAGAGTGAATGCCTGCCCTCGACCTTCTTGTTGGTTCCTATGTTGCGGCCTAGTCTGGTGCTGCTGCTGGCCCCTTCCTTGATGATGCTGGAGTGGTCTATGCTGCATCGGCGGTCCCTGCTGCCGAAATATCTGAGCCTGTGGCATTAATGGATGCTGGGCCAACGGTCTCACTGCTATCGCTGGTTCTCGATACTGTCCTGCTCCTGGTGCTGGCAGAACAGAAAACTGCTGTACTGGTCCTCCCGACCTCGAGTTCATGGAACATGTGGTAACCCGATGATCTGGATTGCCGCATATCAAACACAGTCCATTCAATGCCCGACACACATCTCTAGTGTGCCCTATCTTTCCATAATAAGTACAGCCCGCTGGGGGTTGCTGGTTCTTCTTCTGTTGTTGCTGCTGTCTGGGTGGTGGTGCTAGCCCTCGTATCGCCACATCGTGGATACGAATGCCAAGAGACGGTGTAACTCGGGGTGCTGCTCCCCCTCCTCCTTCAATCTGACTGTGAGATCTCTTCTGATCCCCAGTCATAGCCGTGACCCTCTGAATGGTGATCTCATGCCTTCGAGTTGCCGTCAACACTTCGTCAAAAGTCTGGTAGTTGTGCCCCTCTATCAATTACAAGAGCTCAAGATGAAACCCTTGCTGGAACCTCATCGCCCTCTGGCGCTCCGTTGCTACCATCTCTGGGACAAACCTACTCAATCTGCAGAACTCCGCTGCATAAGCATCTACTGTCTTGCCGGCCTGCTTGAGGTTGATAAACTTCTGCTGTAGCTCAAACTGTGCTATAATTCCATAGTACTTCGTCTTGAACCTTGCTGTGAAGTCGTCCCAAGCCACAGGACGTCTGATGCCTACCTCCTCTGATTCCCACCAATCACGTGCGAGATCCTGAAGTAACAACTTCACCTGATCCACACGTTCTTCTGCCGGCACCTTAGCGGCTGTCAGAATAGCCTCAATATCTTTAAGTCATGCATCTGCTGAGATGGCATCCTCCGTACCCTCGCAACGATGGGGGTTGTACTTGCAAAACCTGGCTGATGCTCCTGAATCTGGCCTCGCCCTTTTTCCAATGCCGTCTGCAACCCTTGGTTGAATAGTACGTTCTGCTCTTGTAACTGAGCGTGCATACGTTGTTGGGCTAACATCTGATGTTGCTGAGTAGCCATCATCCCTCTCATGATCTCCAGAAGGGCTGGTGTGTCTACTTCCACAGGGGTAGGTGGAACTGTTGGTGGTGGTGGAACATCCGGATACTGCGGTCCAGCTGCTGCTTCCACTATTACTTCTTCTTGGATGGTCTCTTGAGTTAGTACTGGCCCTTGTTGCTGATCAACATCGTCAGGTTGTCCGTGTTGCCCTTGTTGTTGTTGTCCAGTCCTGGTAGATGCGGACGAAGTGCCCCTAAGAAAAGGGACAAAAGAATAATCAAACGATCGGACAGGAAAGATCAATGAAGTCAAAGGATACCGGAATGTCAAGTTAGAGTCGAGAGTAACGAATCATGAGATCAAGGGGGAACATGTGTGATTGAGACATCCAATATATTAAAATACCCCATAAGTCTGAAATCAGACCTGCATGGGCCACCACTAAAACCTTGTCACGCCCCAGAACCAGAATACTGGAGAGCGGAGGAATGACTCAGCCAGCTACGTATTACGGGTAGATGAATACCGTATAATACGATCAATGCTGTCTAAAAGACGAGGGGGTGCATACTACATAAAAGTCTCACTATGGTCATTTCACATCTATTGTCTCAATCATTCAATTAAGAAACAGAAAAAGAGAACATGTAAGATAAAGCAGTAAGGCGTCCCAAATGCTCAGTCAAAATGTTCTTGATATCTGGCTTTACAAAATATAGCCAGATGATGAAGCAAGGTATACACAATTGTTTATCAGCTGCAGTCTGACTTAGTTACAATTATGTAAAAGTAAGTACAAGACAATCCGACTAACATGTCGGTGCCAAACGGCAAAGTATAAAGTAAATAACAAAACGAGTGGAGAAGTAAGGAACCCACTCGAGTCCTCCTGCGATTATCCCTCTAGTATTGACCATCTTGGAGGTGGAAGTAAGCTGAGTCCTCGGGGACCGGCTCTAAATCTGGCCATGCAAAACCAGAGAGGTTAGACCTCTAATAGCAAGTACCGCAAGGAAGCACGATGTGAGGAATAAACCAGTAATAGGAAACATAATAAATAGAGCTCTGCTGACTACTGGAATTCACGTTACATCACGACACTTCGAACCAACCTCCCAACCAAACAAGGACAGAAGTTGGCCCGTCATGTCCTGACATTCTGATCATCTCAGTTAGGTAACAGAGTAGGTACAGTACACAAACAAATCAATTTAAACGGCCATGCAACTGCTACAGCTTGCTACTGTGAGTTCCAAGTTATCCTGGAATAATGCAATAGAAATTCCTCAGTTCTTACTATGTGCAAGCAAGGCTAGTTTACCCAGTCAATCAATTGCGCCAATCATGAATTAGACGGGTTCCAGCGGGACGCCCGTCATCAATATACAATATACAATAGATAATATAGCCAGATACCGCTCCCTGCCCGTATGGCAGATTTGCAGTATCTGTGGGGACCAACCAGCCTGTCGGGCACCACTAGTCCCAAGAGGGCTGCCATGTAAGAACTCAGGAATCCATTCTCTCCATGCAATCATTATTTTATTTAACTTAATAGTCTCTATGTTGAGTGAAGTCCCATGCCGTGGATCATGGTCATTCAAATGAGTACTTTCGTACGGGGTACGATATGCATTTCTACAACAATACCAGTGCGGTTAGGTTGTAGGTCTTACATAGCGTAATGCAACAATCAAAACTAATCACGGAGTAATCATGCCTTGACCATAAAGTACACATGTTGTTTTTGTAAGATAAATAAATAAATAAATAAATAAATAAATAAATAAATAAATAATTTGAAGCCTGCATGTGCCTGTATGCCAATGTTCGAGATCAGCCAGTCGATTTCAATAGTTCATAATTAATTATGAACGTGTCTCATTCATTCAATTCAATAAGACGACCAGCCAGCCTCTTAGTTCCAACTAGAAACACATGATCAATTAATTAAATCAAGATAACCAACTATCCTATTAATGTTAATAAAAGCCAAGGTAATTAATCAAGGTCAATCAATATCAATCAATGTCAATCAATGTCAATTTGGAACAAGGATCAGCCAAAAGGCTTAGAATCAGAGTTCATGCGGCCAGGAAATCATGCGGCTAAGGAAGCTTAAATTCATGCGGCCGGGACAACATGCGCCTATGCGGCTTGGACCACACGCGCCTATGCAGCTAGGACAATATGCGCCTAAGCGGCCGGGATTGGAAATAGCCCCATGCGGTTCAGCAATGCCCAAGCCATACGGCTGAAAAAGGTTACAGTCTCATGCGGCTACGGTTAGCATGCGACCATGCGGCCAAAGGAAATTCCATACGGCTGGGGGATAGCAAACCCCATGCGGCTCGAAATGACATGCGCCCATGCGGCTCGAAATGACATGCGCCCATGCGGCTGAACATGGGACAAGCCTATATGCGGCTAAGGAAAACTAATTACATGCGGCTAGAATAAGTACAATCCTATACCTGGCTGGGAAGTCATGCAGCGCCATGCGGCTGCGGGACTGAATGCATATGCGGCTAGCTAAGAACTCATGCGGCAGATAAGTCTCATGCGGCTGACTAAGCCCATGCGGCTGGAATCAGTCTCATGCGGCTCAAAATGAATGAACTCATGCGGCTGGAATGTCCATGCCCATGCGGCTAGAATGCCCATGCGGCCAGGGGGGACTTGCCGCATGAAGACTCATGCGGTCAAGCTTTGTCATATGGCCAGAACTGTTCTTCTTCTCCGAATATCCAAGGACAGAACCATGGAAACCATTGCTTCCAAGCTCTCTAATTCCTTCATTCTAAGCCCAAATCTGAACTTCCATAGGTCAAAATAGGGTAGAACGAAATTCTCTACAACATGGAACCATCAAAACTTGGAGATAACAAAGTTTACTAGATCAAAACCTAAGAAATCTGAAAATGCAACAAACTTAGATCTACAACAAATAAGCCATAGAAATCGAAAATGCCAAGTACTAAAGAGACTTAGAATCAAATAAAGAAGATGATGGAACAATAAAAATGGGAATCCATCAAAAAGCAAGTTGGCACTTGCCTAGCTCTTCCTAGGTTGGTGAAAGAGTTATGAAAAAGAAGAAGAAGAGTAATGGTGAAGTAATAAAGAGAGAGAAAAGGGGATGGGCTTTAAATGGAAGGGGTGGTGGTAGGTGGGGGTTTGGGATGCACCAACTAAGCTAAACCAATCCAAACCGAACCCAAAGCAAAGCAGAAAGTAAAATACAGAATTAAAATTGCAGGAATTAAAATACGGAAATAAAATTACAGACAATTAATTAATCATGAAATTAAAGGGATTTAACTACAGAACAATATATGATAAATATATTAAAGTAGTACATGCATTAAAAATATACGTATTCTGGGAACGGAAAGTGACAAGACAATATGTTAGTGGGTGTACCCAATAAAATATGTCATGATCAAGCTTGATAACGAAATAAGCTTGCAAAACTGAAGCTACATTAGCAGCATGGGATAGTCAAAATACGAGCAAGGGGGTACTGGTGAAGGAATTTTAAATAGTCCAAGATATTTTAAAATCAAGGATCGCCCGAAGTGTGGGCCTATACAGTTGTCCTAGTGTTTCTTCATTTATGGCTTGGTAGACTAGATAAGGTAGGGTCCTCTGAATTTAGAGTCTAAGTGAACTTACCAATGTGGTTCACAAGAAAAAAGGTTTGTTAGGTGGTGAGGTATTCTACCCAACTTACAAGAGTTAAGCTAGTAGTGTGATGGGACAATGGGTCAAGCAATCAAGATAAAGCACAAATTTAAGCATTTACGGAATTAAGTAGAATAAAATCAAATATCGGTCGAAAGAATTGAGTCGAGATGGAATTCCTATCCGTGGTCAAAAATATATCGGTATCATGGTAAAGGTTATAGTTTAGCCATTTTGATTAAAAGGTCATATCATGAAAATAGTGTACAAGGAGACGTGTTTTAGTGAGACATGATATATAGACATGATATATCACTACCAAAAGTTGTCCATTTAGCGACGGCCAGATCCGTCGCGAATCCGTCGGTAATATAAATTACCGACGGCATAGCGACGGATATTTGATGAAAATGGCCGTCGGGAAAAACGTCGTCGCTAAAATTGGTCCGTCGCTAAGCCGTCGGACAAATGATTAACCGACGGAATAGCGACTGATTACCGACGGTTGCCTTTCAACGGATTAGCGACGGATTAGCGACTTGTTCCCGTCGGTTTACATGCCATATAATATTAAAATATCCATCGCTAAGCCGTCGTAAATAGGTCGGTAAAAGCGTATCAGAGAGGTTCCTGATACGCAAAATCAGTCGCTATTCCGTCGCTATTCCGTCGTTACCCTCGACGTTATAGCGACGGATGAGCGACGGGTAGGGCGTCGGCCTGGTTCTGGAAAGCTTCCATAATTCCAGAACCATGTCGACGGATAATGGGTCGCTAGGCCGTCGCTAGTCCGTCGTCATCCTCGACAGATTAGCGACGGATTAGCGACCCATTATCCGTCGACATGGTTCTGGAAACCTACCATATTTCCAGAACCATGTCGACGGATTTGCCGTCGCTAGGTAGTCGATATTTCGTCGCTAATATTAATTGTACCCAGTTAGCGACGGATTATCCGTCGCTCGCCCGTCGGTAACTGCAAATATTTACATAACCCAGTTAGCGACGGATTATCCGTCGCTCGTCCGTCGGTAACTGCAAATATTTATATAACCCAGTTAGCGACGGATTATCCGTCGCTAGTATGTCGCTCATCGGTCGCTAAAAAGATATATCCGTCACTAAGTAGTCGCTAGTCCGTCGCTAAATGCAACATTAATAAAAAAAAATTACAGAAACATTCTATTTCCTTTTCGTAAATATTACACATATTCATAATATCCAATATCCAAACATCCATGTACGATCAACAAATATCTAAATATCCAAATTCATAATATCCAATATCAAACAGAAATATCCAAACATCTATGTACAAATATCCAAACACAAATACACAAATTCATAATATCCAAACATTCATGTACGCTTCCAAAATATCCAGAATTCAAAATCCAAAAACAGTACAAATATCCAAAAACAGTACAAATATCATTGAGATGGATCGCGTTGTCGTTCGGCTCTGCGGATGTACTCTTCCACCATGTACGTCGGCACCTGGGACAACACATGCTCTGGAAGCGTGCGGAGCTGCTCTGGCGACATCAATTCCATGAGCCCAATGAGCGCAGTATCCGGTACCAGGCGGACCTCGGCAGAACGGTCAAATGAATAACGTCCAGGGTCGGAAGGACCGGCAACCGTACTAGACGGACCGGGAGCAGACGGATCTGGACCGGGAGCAGAAGAAGGACGCGGAAGGCGCTCCAGCACATCCGACATTAGACTCCGCATTTCCGACATATCGGAGGTGAGAGTCGCAAGCTGCTTCCTCATATCGTCCGACGGGGGCGCGGGAGGAGGCGGGGGCGGTGGATATCTCGGAGTCGCGCCCTGCAACGACGCCGCCAGGGAACCTACGCCGTAGACGCGCCCTTTATTAAAGCCGCCGACAGACTCTACGAACACGTCGTCGTAGCGAGCGGCCATAGAAGAGGGCGTCTGGGTGGGCGTCGTTTCGCCGACAACCTCGGCAGGGGGCTCAATCTGACTAAGGGCCTCACGATATGCAGCCTATCCAATGAATGTGTTTATACTATAAGTTTTCCTAAGTTATAATCTAAATCCTATGTTTCCCTAAGTTATAATTTGAATCCTACGTTCACCTAATTAAGTTAACAATAATTATATTTCTAATATAAATCTCATAAACGTAATTACTTACATCAGTCGCCAGGGCCCTCGCGTCGACGAAGCTTCCGTCTGCCCGCCTCTTGTGTGTATGCAGGAATACATCGTAGGCGGTGACCGACTCCGGCTCTCTCCCCTCCTTTACCGCCCGTTGTGCCTGCATACGAAATATACGTCGAATTTAATTAACTACGTATATTAATAGTACCGAATTTAATAGTGAAATAAATTTGCGGTATCTCACCAAATCTGCACGCGTCGCTGCGTGGGCCCTTGAACCTCCCGTATGCAGACCAGCGGCCTGTCTGCTCGCCTTCGCTTTCTCTGATTTCTCCCTGTACTGAGCAGTATTATCTTATCCAACATCTGCTCGTAGTACTCCTCCCGGAGCCACTTCTTCCTCGAATGCGCCGTACGAACGTCGTACACCGCATCCCGTATCTTCTTCCCGGCGGCGACTTTGTAGGCCTTGCGAATCAACTCCTCGCGATGGGGGGGCCACCAGAACGTCGTCTGACATACAAATTAAATTATCACGTAATTAAAAAATTAGTGGATTAAAGAATAATTAATAATTAACCAAAAGATATATATATACCTTCATCTCCTCGAGCCAGACGTACTGCATGTTCTGAGGCACCTCAGAAAATTTGAGGTAGGGGCCATGGTAGTTTTCCCGGATAATTTGCCCGAGTATCCGGGCAGCATCATACGGGAAAAACCTACAAAGAAGCAAAGACTGGATTATTAACTTGAATAAATAAAACAAATTTAATAAATTAACTTAAATTTACTTACGTATCACCCGCGGGCCATAGCTCTCGTCGGTTCTCGCCTATCGGCCTCTCTGGAGGCGTCGGAGGATCCGCGGGTCCGCGGATGTACTCACCGGTAGCAGGATGAAGCTGAATCCGGGGGTACTCCGGAGCCCACCCTGCAATAACTGATGGTGTACCCGCTGGTGCATCCGGGGGCGGAACGAATCCGCTAGCGGATGGAGTCTCAGGCCTCGATGAAGATGAAGGTAGCGCCTCGGCAGATCGACGGCGGGAAGAGTCTGTGGCCGGGCTCTCCAGGTCGGGATCGGAGGACTCTATATCCGGGGAATGTGGAAGGCGACCACGACCGCTACCATCACGTCCACGGCCAGTGCCGCTACCACCACGACCGCTACCATCACGTCCACGGCCAGTGCCGCTACCACCACGCCCACCACGGCCAGTACCGCCACCACCAGCACCACTACCATCACGTCCACGGCCACTGCCAGCAGCACGAGTGGTAGTGACCATGACCTGTAAATAGAACACATAAATATAATTAACAATATAGAAGTATAAATGAATATAAAACTGAACTAAAATATATATACCAGCAGCAGGGCGGCGAGTGCCGTCAAGACAATGAAACTAAGAGTGACATCTGTAAAAAGAAAATCATACAATAAATAGATGATCGAACGACAAAAACATAAACTGAAATAAGAATGTGTCCGTCTAAACTGAATTCACTAAGTTGTAAGTGCTTCTAATATATACCGATATTTAATCTAATCATCGTTATCGTCCTCGTCCTCATCGTCATCGTCATCGTTCTCATCCTCATTCTCATCGTCGACTTCATCTATATCATCATCCTCATCGTCGACTTCATCTGTATCATCATCCTCATCCTCATCATCTTCTTCTTCTTCTTCTTCTTCTTCTTCTTCTTCTTCTTCTTCTTCTACTTCTTCTTCAGGCTCAATACTTGGGACAAGACGCCTCTTTCTCCCCTGGTTGACAGCTAAGTCTTGTATATCAACCTCTTTCTCCCCTCTATTTTCCTCAGCATGAGGTATATCGACATCTTCCACGTCCATGGTATCCGACTGTTGTCCCATGTATTGGGGCTTCTCGATCTGGTCCTCTTGGTATGCTGGGTCTCCAACGTTGAATGTATTTCTAGATTTAATCTTGCATACTGCCCACCAGTCAAATCGATCTCTACGACGCCTTGGGTAGCTTGTATAGTAGACTTGAACAGCCTGACTTGCTATCGCAAACGTGTCGGACCCTCTATACCTCCTGCGATGATTTATATCGACGAATCCAAATTGTTTATCGATTCTCCAACCGATATTTGGTCTCGTATCGAACCACTCACATTTGAACATCACAATATGCATATCATATGGGGCACTATATTGTAAATCTACAATCTCCCGAAGCACTCCATAATAGTCAAAGTCCGGCTCGTCGTCATAGATGGTGCCTCTTATGCAAACACCAGAATTCTTGGTATCGAAGCCGTCATTGAGAAATTCGACATTTATAGCATGCTGAGTTGACTTAAACTTGAAGCCATTAACGACATAGCCTGACAAAGTCTTTGCATGCTTCTTCGGTCCCAATGCCAAATAACGAATGCTCTCATTTATGAGTGTTGTTTCAGGCAATAAAACCTGTAAACATGTATTGATAATTTAAATATTTTAGCTGCATATATTTTAATGGTAGCCGCATAACATATTATCTCAGTTACTTACGTATTTACGAAACCAGGACGGAAAGGTACAATCAACCTCTCTTTGAAGTCCCTCATCTGTAATATATGGTGTCCTCATTTTGACTTCACCTCTAAATACACTGTTAGAGAGAATAAAAATAAGTGTAGTCACTTAATTCACCAAATTAGAGATTATAACGAGGCGTAGTCACTTACTTCTCCAAATCTCTCACTTCTTGTATGTCACAATTTAACAAGACATATCGGTGAGCGGTATCATACTCATCGTCGGTCAACCACCGTTTCTTACTAGCCCCAATAGGCTTGCCCCTTAAATTGAATATACCTCCATCCTCAACGTCTTCTTCATTCCTTCGAGGTCTATTTCGATTTGTCTCGACATGAGTATCGAAATAAATGGAGCAGAAATTTGACACCTCCTCGATAAGATATGATTCGCATATCGAAGCCTCTATATGAGCCTTGTTGCCAACTTTCTTCTTTAGATGGTGTAGGTACCTAAAGAGACAAATTATCTTGAGAATTAACAATGAATTGTAAAATCCACTTAAATTTCACTTAAATTATATCGATTTTTATTTACCTTTCAAAGGGGTACATCCATCGATAATGAACAGATGCACCGACACGGGCTTCGTATGCTAGATGAATCGGTAGATGCTCCATGCTGTCGAAAAAGCCCGGTGGAAATATTTTCTCTAACTTGCAGATTGTTAAGACAATCTTCTCCTCAAGTTGTACCATATGTTGCACCGTCAGCTTAGTTGAACAGATATCCCTGAAGAATGTAGACAGCTCGGCCAACGGAACCCATACAGCAGAAGGCAACAACTCTCTCAAAGCAATGGGCAGTAATCTTTCCATAAACACGTGGCAGTCGTGACTCTTCATTCCCGTTAGCTTGCGTTCATTGAGATCAACGCATCTAGACAAAGTCGAAACATAGCCGTCGGGAAATCTTAAATTAGATATCCACTTGCAGATTATTAATCTATCTTCCTTGCTTAATGTGTATGGCGCTATAGGCTTACTTAATTGTCCACCAGCACCCCTTTGTATCAAGTTCAGATGAGGACGCTTGCATATCTCGGCTATGTCTTGTCTTGCTTTTGGATTGTCCTTCGTCTTTCCTTTAATATCCATGACGGTATTGAAGACATTATCGAACACGTTCTTTTCGATATGCATGACATCAAGATTATGCCTTATAAGATTATCTTTCCAATAAGGCAAGTCCCAGAAGATACTCCGTTTGGTCCAGTTATGGCTTTGTCCGAACCCCTCGACACGATGGTTCGATGGATCTTCCATTGCGGTGGGCAATTCCTTTACAGCTTCCCAAATATCGTATCCCGAAAATCTGGCAGGAGGTTGAGAAAATTCTTGTTTTCCATATCTGAACGCGTCCTTATTCTTTCTCCAAGGATGGGTCGCGGGCAGAAATTGACGGTGACAGTCAAAGAAAGAAGTTTTTCCTCCATGCCTAAGGCGAAACGCCTTACTATTTTCCATGCATATCGGACAAGACATGTTGCCGTGCGTACTCCATCCCGACAGCATACCGTATGCTGGAAAATCATTGATTGTCCACATGAGTGAAGCTCTCATCTGAAAGTTTTGTTTCCTAGAAATATCATAGGTCGTGACGCCGATCTCCCACAGCTGTTTCAGCTCATCCACCAACGGCTGTAAATATATATCGATGTTCTTCGTCGGATTTTTAGGACCGGGTATGATAGCTGTCAGAAACATATAAGGAGTCTTCATACACATCCATGGTGGCAGATTGTAAGGGGTAAGAATGACCGGCCAGCATGAGTACTGAGATCCCGACTGTCCGAAAGGGGCGAAGCCATCAGCACATAGCGCCAGACGTACATTTCTAGGCTCTGCAGCAAAATCTGGATGACACAAATCAAAATGTTTCCACGCCTCTCCATCCGAAGGATGTGACAATTCTCCTTCGTCCTTTATGCGTTCTTCGCTGTGCCACGTCATGTGTTCTGCTGTATTTAGAGACATATACATCCTCTGCAAGCGCTTCGTGATCGACAAGTAATGCATATACTTGTAAGGACGTCGTTTTCTAGTCGACTTTCCTTTTCCCTGTACTGGCTTGTAACGATCCGCATTACAGAAGCTGCAACTTTCTGATACGCAATTCTCTTTGTAGTACAACATACATCCGTTGCGACAACAATCTATCTTCTCGTACCCCAGTCCCAGTTGTCGGACCATCATCTTTGACTTGTAGAAGTTTTTTGGTAGCTCTTTTGATTCCTTCGGTAACACCTCCTTGATTACTTCTGTGATCCGATTATAGCAAGCTTGTGGCAAGTTAAAATCAGACTTTATGTTCAACAACCGCATCGTCACTGACAGTGCGGAATGAGTCTCACAACCAGGATATAGAGAAGTATCTGCGTCCTGAAACATGTCATAGAACTCCTTCGCCTCGGGATTAGGATCCTCCGGATCAAAATTAGGCCATGCCGCATCATACACCATATCTCGTGCAAGGTTCTGCAGATCTCCATAATCAACAGAGCATCCATGGTCTTCGATGACATCCGTTGCAGCATTATCATCAAAAGCATAAGTAGCAGCTTCCGCAGCCTGTCTTTCCGAATATAGTTCACCTTGCGATGACCACAGGCCGTAATTACGTACAAAAACCTTACGGGTCAAATGATCTCTCACAGTCACCACTTCTTCGTAACGTCTATTGTGACATTTAACACATGGACACTTAATTTTGTTACCGTCCATGTACTGAGCTTTGCTCATTGCATAATTAAGAAATACTTCCACGCCTGCCTGAAAATCGTCACTCACACCAATTCTACTCTCGTGTTGCCGTTTGTACATCCATGTACGATCAACAAAATAACGACTCATCCTCAATTTGGATGTGAAAATCTGTATCGTAAGACAAACTAAACATAAGAATAGCCCGATACCGATACTCATAAATTTGGATTAGGGTTAGGATGTTAGATATAAGTGAACTAGGTGATGTAGAGTACAATATAGGGAACTGTGAATGGACTGAAAGTTGCACATGAGAAGGTTCAATGAAGGGCCCATAAATGGGTTCACATGATAAGTTAGTAAGAATCCACATCACTATACATACTCCCCCGTCTCAGGAGTGTGTCTGGCTCCTATTTAGAACAGCACAGGTCACAACATGTCCAGAATAGCAAAACAGAGCTCTACAATGTATATCGGTATCGGACTATTCCTACGAGTATTGGTATCGGCGATATCAATACTCGTGTGAATAGGAGATTGCAATATAAGTCTAAGCTATCTAGCTAACATGTATACTTGCATTTACATTGTATCATAACTTGTATCTAGTTACCTTGCTAATCATGTATATACTCTTAACATATATGTGAAGACACTATACTAACATGTATTTAAATCAAGGTTCAAAGTATCGGTATCGGAATCGGTATCGGACTATATATTCCTACGAGTATTGGCATCGGCGATATCAATACTCGTGTGAATAGGAGATTGCAATATAAGTCTAAGCTATCTAGCTAACATGTATACTTGCATTTACATTGTATCATAACTTGTATCTAGTTACCTTGCAATATAAGTCTAAGCAATCTAGTATTGGTATCGGCGATATCGGTAGTATCGGCGGTATCGGATCGAAGTATCGGATTTTTTTGGTATTGGAAAACAAATAATTATTAAGTTATTCTCAACAAGACCAACCTCACATTGAAGAATGACAAAATCTACTTACTACAAATCCTTCATACTTGACATCATGTACACCATCTATTCAAACATGATGAAAGAATACCCAAATAAAGAACAAGATCATACCCATGATGGAAGAGATGACACATAAATAACTCATCATACTCAACAAATAACTACCCAGATCAAAGAAGTCCAAGATAACCCATACCTATCCTGGAATATCTTACTAGAAGCACACTGTTGTACGGACACAAATACGACACGACATAATAGGGGGACACTGCGACGATTCGGCACCAATTTTGGGTGTCTTAATGTATTTTCGAGTAACCATATTGTATTCAATACATGTCGTGTCTTAACGTATTCTGGAGTGTCGGTGTCATGTCCAATAGGTGTCCCACAGGACCCCCGACCCCCCTGCCCTCTCCACCCCCACCCCCCGCCCCCCGACCCCCCTGCCCCCATTCCCGACCCCCCCCGACCCCCCTGCCCCCATTCAACACCCCCCCGACCCCCCTGCCCTCTCCACCCCCACCCCCCGACCCCCCTGCCCCCATTCCCCACACCCCCCCGACCCCCTGACCCCATTCACCACCCCCCCCGCCCTCTCCACCCCCCGCGAAGCCGACCCCCCCCCCACTCCCCCCCCGGCCCCAAAACCCAAAATTAGAGAAAGAGAGAGAGAGAGAGAGAGAGAGAGAGAGAGAGATACCTGGTAGAGAGAGAGAGAGCCGCAAGAGAGAGAGAGAGAGAGCCGCGCGCGAGAGAGAGAGAGCCGCGAGAGAGAGAGAGAGTTTTGGGGGGAATGAAAAATTCCCCCCCGTCGGTTCAATTTAAGTTAGGGCACAGAACCTAGCGACGGAATAGCGACAGAATAAATTAGTCGCTAAACCGTCGCCAATTAAAAGGTTTTTTTCGACGGATATATCCGTCGCCAGTTAGTCGCTAAAGTTCCCGCCAATGTTTTAAAGATTTTGCCGCCAACATTTGCGACGAATAAGCGACGAAAAAGAATCCGTCGCTAACGTTCGTCGACTTAGCGACGGAAACCCGACAAATTTTTACATTTAAAATTGGAAAAAATTATGTTATGTTGTCTGTCGCTACTTCCGTCGCTAAGATGTCGGAAATTGGTCGCTATTAGCGACGGAATCCGTCCGTCGCTAAACTTCCGTCGGTAAAGTGGGGTATTTTAGTAGTGTATCTACATGAAGGTGGACTTGTCTAGGTCTTACACATGAAATTTGTTGGAAGGAAAAGTCTAGTGTTGTGCTCCAAATATCTAAGTCGCTGTAAGGGACGCCAAAAGATCTAAAATAGAAAGTGGGAGTTCACGAGATGATAATTAATGCACAAAATAAAGAAGATCAAGTTAAAGCATAAAATAAAATTAATTAAAGAATCCAGTAAAAATAATTTAGGAACACAATTCCGGAGAGAAGATAGTCTCCTAGATGAATACTGTTAAGGAACCATTAACTCATTATTCAAATTGCAAATGGGTTAGAAGGTCGTAATTAAAAGATCTAGAATTGAAGGAAGGTCGAGTAAGTCGAGGTAAAAATACAGTCACATAGCTGGGTAGATGACTAACAACACTTGTGTATATACTACTATCATGGTCATGAGTGACATGGCAATTAGTGTGGAGTACATCTATCTTATTAGAGCTATCTTGATGGCCTACCATTAAAATTTTTAACTCAAACTTCCTCCAAAAGTTTCAAAATTAAACTTTCAAAAATAAACCACCAAAATTTGTATTCACTCCAAGCTATTCAAATTCATCATAAAAAATTTAAATCACTTTCATAAATCTCGAAGCAAAATTTTTATCACGTTACTACTAACCTTTTCCAAAATTAACGTTTAAATTCAACTATTTAACTCAAGAATTCATAATTTACGAATCCATAAAAATTTTACAATCAATCAAAAATTTAACACTCTAAAATTTTCCAATAACTTATAATAAAACTCGTATTATATTAAAAGCAACCTCAAAAATTATGCTCAATGCTCTCATCAATTTTAACTTCTATTCATGCTAAGTTATTCCAACAAAATCACAACCTTTAAATGGTAACTTACTTTAATCAATCAAAAATAACCTTTTATCACATCAATTTGAAATTCTCCCAAAAAATTTTAATATTAGCAATCCCTCATTAAACTAAATTTTTAAATAATCTTATCAGTCAAATTTTTTTACCAAAAATCTAAATAGATTTGTAAATCCTCAATCATAGGACACCATTTAAAATAAAAATTTCTCAAAAATTCTTTTCATAACTTTCAAATGTTTTAAACCAAAATTCACTGTCATTATCTCCACTTAAAATTCAAAATTTACTAAACACGAAAATCGTAAGTTGTACAACTCAAATTTAAATAATTCCTATGGCCATTTTTTAAAAGCTAAGATTATTTTCAAACCAAATTTATAACGGTTTAAGGGTGTATAACTATAATACAATAAATCATAAACATCAAAACTCGAAAATCACATAAACTTTATATTTGTTCAAAGATGTATATCTATCACCCAAAACTCATAATATCACAACTCGAAAAGCAAATCAATTTTATACTTGTGCAAAAACGTATAATTATAACTCAATAAATCACGAATATCGAATCTCAAAAGGCCAATCAATTTCTTAAACCAAGTACAAAATTCTATAAATCCTCTGGTATTTACTATTTAGAAATCTCAAGGTTAAAACTTTCCGTGGTAATATTCCACTTTACCAATTACTAATCATTAAATCAAACTAAAAGCCTTTTTTAACTCCATTAGAGTCTTGAATGTATTCCAATTGCCAATATAATCATTCTAGCCATGTGCTTGACCTATGAGCATATACTGGTGTAGTCATCTTCCTAGTTGACACTAAACACGAAAATAAGAATCAATGGTAGAAAGCAATCAAGCATGATGCAATTCAAGGAGGTCGATCGAGAGTTCGGAATTTGAAGCCAAGGGAAGAGGTCAAGCTGTATGGATGAGATTCCTAGATTCTAATCCTATATTGCAGGCTCACATCGGGTACAATTACGTAACCGAAGTGACAAACTCGACCTGCATGGGCCACCACAAAAACATGTAACATCCCAGTCCCAAAATACTTAGGACTAGGTACGTATCCATGCCAGCTGCATACATACGAAGTATACTCCAATATATGGAAACCTCGTATGAATACATAAGCTGTAAAATGCAGTAGAACCAGAATAACTAAATCTCATCCACTAGATAAATAAATGATATAAAAGCAACTTTGAATTTGTCATGTATACAATCGTTGGGCGGAGACAAAGTCCACTACCAACTATCTCAAATAAAATGTACAAGAAGTGATCGATAAAATAACGAGACGAACCAAGCGTAATCGTCTTCGAAAGAATAGAGAAGACTACGGCCTTGGCTAGAACACCTGTAAAATTACAGAAGCACACACCTGGAGAGATAACCAGGTCCTCAGAGGGACGTAACAAGATACAATAACATGCCATATGAATACTGAATATAAATATGCCACCAACAAAGTAAGTGACAAGACAACAATAAGGTACTCTAACCATACTAAAGTGAACATGCAGTTGAGAACAAACCTTTCGTCGCATGAGCCCTGGCTATAAATGGGATCTGGTATAGTCCCCATTTGGGCACCAGTGACCTAAGCGCATGACGTTCAAAAACGACAGTGGCCAACCTGAGAGGCTCATACCCGTATCTCCAGCAGAGCTTTCGGGTTACAAGGGAAGTGCAATCGAAGCCCATACGACAAGAAAATGTTCTCCCCACCCAATGTACCTATAATGTCGCATCCACGACCATGTAACACTACTAACCGTCAAGTCTTCTAATATACAACTATTGACAGTTAGACCTAACGCATGCGCACTGGGGATCAGCCAACACACAAGGACCTCTACATGCTACTCATCTCACACATCCTTGTGGTACAACTGTGTTAAGGTATATATGCAATACACTACAAACGGTAGTCTCTTAACTCTAAGTCCATATGCAACCAAAGGATAATAACAAAGTATATCTAATATCACTGAGCAGACAATAAATCAAGAACTGTAAAAACTGGAAATAAATGAACAGTGATATATAATAAAATACAGACTGAATATAAACAGTATAATGGCAAGGTATCTTGCCTGGTGGTGCAAAATGGCAAGTCCAGGAAATCACAATGTCAGCCAAGAAACGTCACAATCTCCAAACAACTCCGGACGCTGAAACAAACATCAAAAATGCACTCGGTGTAAAAGATATACCTAGGAAAAGTCTGTCCAAAAGTTTAATTCTGGAACAGGGGCAAAATCATAATTTCAGGTCAAAACGATGTTCGCCGTTGGACCCGCTTTGCACCGAAATGCGTGCCAATATTTACGGTCTCTAAAGTCGTCAAACTATATGTCTATAGATTTGTTTTGATGAGACGAACCCAACGGCATGTCCAATTTTGGATTTCGGTGGGCTGTGCACAAAATCGCCCGTTGAGTGGGATTGTGGGCCTGCCAAAATAGCGTCCCGATCAACGGCTTCAGAATTGGACCAAACTTGGCATACAAGACCAAAAAAATATTTTGAGTCCAATGGCACAAGTTTTGTCGCGATTTGATGAGTGTGCACAAAGTAATTGAGAAATTCCGAAAAGTCCGATACGCAAAAATTCGACGGATACGGACCAAATTTGTTGCGCACACGCAACCAATTTGAATCCCGTCAATTTTTGCACGTCCACAAATTCGATACGAACCTTTCGGTACTCTCGGTTTGCGATGGGGTCGCCCGGTTTGTCGGGACGTACCTCGTACGGGGTTTTTAAGGTTTATAAAAATTGATTTTTCAGAAATTTTAATTTAATTAAACATGAAATTTATTGCAGAATAAATAAATCTATTTGGAGGTGATAAAAGAGGGTCATGTGGGCTATCTACACGAATTTACGGATCTACAATCGGATTAGAATTGAAGGAGAAATCAATCGGGGAAGTGGGTTACCGTAAAGTGGGAATCTGTTGTTGTTGTTGTCGTCGTCGTGACGACCGGGAGACGGAGATGTTGTCGCTCCGGTGAGGCTGGCATGCACGCCGAGAAGAGGTACGGGGACAGAGATGAGAGGAGGAAGGAAGGAAGGAGAGTGGAGGAGGAGAAATAATTAAGGATTAGGGTTTGGTTCATATATATACATAAGTATATGTATATACATAATATATAGGGTTCGGCAAATAAATGGGTTTCAGCCAAAGCACAGTAGCTTGCTACGAAAAAGAAAAGGGGGCGCACAAAGCTTATGGTTTGCGGCTGCTCTTGGCATGTAGGTTGTTTGTTGTTGGGACATATGTATATAAAGCATGTATATATATCTAAAGGCATATATATTAGGTCGGCCACTATATGTTAGCTACTGCTACTAAGTGTTTTAATGGGCGGCCAAGCTTGGCAAGCAAGCTGCTATTGCTGCCTCCAAATAAGTAGTGGTCGGTTCCCCCTTTGTGGGGCCGACCACTATATGTATTTTTTTTTTTTTCAAATTCTTTTCTTATCTAAACTCTTAAATACTTATACATGTCTATAAGTATATATATGCATATATCCATAAAAATCTATTTAAATCTATTTAAATCCAAATATTAATTTAGATGTCACATATCCAAATATTTAATATATTTAAATATATCTACATATATATATAAATTTAATCCTTAATAAATTAACTCAAAACAATAATATTTAAATAGGGAAACATGTTTATTAAATTTTTACAAAATAACTATAATAATAATAAAATAATAAACTTGTCCCAATGGGTGAACCAATACCGCACACTCTTATCCGGGTCCAGAAAATCTAAAATCTTGTAACATATTATTTAATAATAAAAATACCAATAATTGTACATATAACTAAATAATTAGAAATTGTACATAAAATTCTAAAATAATTTAGAAAATATTTCTACGTACATAAAATATGCCTACATGGCCACCTTGGTCGCACCACATGCCCACATGGGCTTAAATTTGGTTCGGGCCCTGTTCGGGCTGAATTGGACAAACCGGGTCATCCAAAAATCAATATAAAAAAATAATATTTAATTAAAATAATTTAAATGAGTTAACGCACAACTTGGTCTGGTTTTCCTAGTTTGGTCATTCCCATGGCAAGGCTTCCCCTAGCATGGCTAGTACACTAGTCAAGGCGTACTGCTACAACTTTCGTGCTAAAAGTCATGGTTGTCTAGCGCTCCAAAACTCAACAATGGCTAACGTCACTTCTAATAATTAATAAAAAAAATATAAATTGCATAAAAATAAATTTTTAAGTCTCTTTTTTTAAAAAATATTTAGAAAAAATTAGGGGTTTTACACAGTGGCAACAGACCGAAGCTTTGATGCAGAGCATGACGACGATCCTAGAGAGGATACCTGTACCGCAGCCTGCACAAACTCACGAAGAAAATGTCACTGTAGACGAGCATGATGCGGAGTTCAGACGCACTCAGGCGAGGAACTCGTATGCAGAGACGTTAGAAGAAGACAGAGTCCAGGAGGCCATCAGCCAAGATCCACTGATTCAGAGGTACCCCGCTACCACTGACGCACTAGCTGAAGGACAACGTGGAGGACCGATCAGGCATTCAAGAGAGCACACTCAGCAGAAAGCCATTCCGTGCCAGGCGAAGGAGTTCAAGACTTGTTACTTTTGTAGCAAGATTTGGCACATTCAAAAGGAGTGCAGAAAGAGGTTACAGTTGTGCTTGAAGTGTGGATCGAAGCAACATCATGTTAAGAGATGTCCATGGCGTCGGGACATGAATCAGCAATTAGTCTCGACACCAGTTCTGCCGGAAAGGGGTATGTTTTACATTGACTATTTAATCATTATATTCATGTGCTGTTACATATGATGTGTTTAATTTCGAGGACGAAATTCTGTAAGGTGTATAGATTGTAAGCCCTCTGGATTTTTAGGGTTATTTTTAAAATTTTAAATGATTTATTTTTGATAAATATTTTATTATAGTTAGTTTTGATAATTAAATATACTATTCGTGACTTTGATTTTTGGAGCGCCAGAGATGTCAACCTCTCGAAACGCTCTTTATCATTTTTGATCTAGACAAATTTATCTTCATGTTGATATATCATGTCCCACCCAAACTTGTTTCCTTGTGCTCTATTTGCATCATGAAACTTTCGGGTCAAATTAGGCCATTTGAATTATTTTTAATTACTATTAAATTCCCACTTTTATTTTTGATCATCATGTGTACGTTACCGTGACTTTTAATTTAGGAGCATAAGACTGGTTATTTTCTCCGAACCAACTTGTCATGCATGATCTACTCGAGACACTCTCCGCCCATGACCTTCGTGTCCCACTCAGACACACTCTCTTGTGCTTCATTTTTATCGCACAACTTTCCGGACAATTGACCCAATTCCGATTTATCCCACCGAGTTACCTTTAATTCTAATTTGTATTGGAGACACCAATTTGACCCAAACTGGTCGACCCAACATATGGACACAGACCATTTTGAGCCTACTACACACGTGCCACTTGTGTCCCACCCAATTGAGTCCCCGTGTACTATTTTGTTTATCAATGATCATCATCGATTAATTTAAGTCATTTAATTACCGGGATCTAATTAGATCCAATTGCGACCCGATCCGACTCAAGTAGACCCAACACCAAACACCATAACAACATCCATCATCCATACCCAAACACACAACACCAATAAAGTAATTCTACAAAACACCAAACACCCAAACATCACTATCACCCTATATTTAAAACACACTCCCATCACTATCACCATTACTATCATTACTCTCTCTCTTTTTTCTCTCCTAAACAACCCCCCCCCCCCCCCCCACTACAGCCGAACAACCCCCCTCTCTACATGTACATGTCACCATCACTCACTCTCTCTTCTTTAATTCAAACACCCACATCACCATCATTCTTCTCTCCCCTTTATTAAAACACACACACCCTCACCATCTCTCTCTCACTCCTACACCCTCCCCCTACCTGACAGGACTACCACACCCCCCTCCTCTCCATTCGGTCCCCTCTCTCTCTCCTCCCTCTCATCATCTCTCACTCTCATTCCTCCCCTCTAAAACCGAGAGCACTCCCCCATTCCTCCTCATTCCTCTCTTTCTTCTTCATCCTCAACTCACTACACCACCACTACTCCCACACACTCCACCACCACAGCCACCACCACCCTCACTGCAGCCTCCCTCCTCCCCTACGACCGACCACAGCCTTCCTCCTCCTCTTGGCCGGACCAACACTCCACCACATCCACCATCATCTCCATCACCCCCCTCTCTTCTTCTTCCTCTTCACCATCATCTTCACCATTACCACCACCCCCACTCCTTCACCACCACCACAGCCACTCCTCCACCACCCCGACGGCAACAGCCCCACTACCATGGCCGGCCACAGCTTCCCTAGGCCGGCGGCAGCCACCCTCCTCTCTATCACCTCCATTATCTCCATCATGGTACACTCCTCCTCCTTCATTTATTGAATGTATGTATATATATCTAAGTTTCTTTCTATATAAACATGTGTGTTATATATATACTAGTATGTGATTAGAAGTTTACATTTTTATGTCTTGGGGTTGTGAAGGAATGGAATGGTTATGTTCACCATTTTGTTATGTCATTCTCTTGTGTGTATAAAATGTGATGGAGAGATTTAGTTCATAATCTATTGTTGCAAGAACCCATGAATGTTCATATATAGTTACACAAGCATATACTTCCCACATACACATGTCCTTTATATATATACTCTATGCATAAATACTCTTTCACTAGGTATATATATATATATATATATATATATATATATATATATTTCCCAAATATAAATGTATACTCTTTGTGTGTACATACACTCTTTCATATGTAAACATTCACCTCTAGTCTCATTATGTATATATGTGTATAAATATACATACACTTTTTTTTATATATATAATTACTTCTAGCCTCATTATGTATATATATATATTTTTATATATACTCTTTCATATATATTTTTTTTACATATATAATTACTTCTAGCCTCATTATGTATTTTTTTTTCTAGCCTCATTATATATATATATATATATATATATATATATATATATATATATATATATATATATATATATATATATATATATATATATATATATATATATATATATATATATATATATATATATTTATATATATTATATATTTATATATATTTATATATATTTATATATATATATATATAAATTTATATATTTTATTTTTTTACATATATAATTACTTCTAGCCTCATTATGTATTTTTTTTTCTAGCCTCATTATATATATATATATATATATATATATATATATATATATATATATATATATATATATATATTTATATATATTTATATATTTATATATATTTATATATATTTATATATATATATATATATAATTTATATATATATATATATATAAAATATATATATAATATATATATATATATATATATATATATATATATATATATATATATATATATATATATCACTACAAAAATATGGTAAAATAGCGACTGCAATAGCGACTAACCGAAATTAGTTGGTATTTCAGCGACTAAATATCGACTAAACTGCTACGGAATCAAAACTTAATAAATTTTTAGTCGCTGTTCAGTCGCTAGTACGCCGGTGACTTCCGAGTATTTTTATAGCGACTGAAAAGTAAGTCGGTATTTACAATACTTTTTTTTTTGCCGACTCCTATGCAGCGACTGAATATTCAGTCGGTGAGAAACCCTTTAACTCTCACACTTTTCCTCTCCCTCCTATTATTTTCGTTCCCCCCCAAAAAACTTTCGACTCCTGAGAGCCTCGACCCCTCTACACCCCCTCCCTCCCTTCCTCCTCCGGCGCCTCTCCCCCGGCGCCTCTCCTCCGCCGCCTCTCTCCTCCGCCGCCACTCCTCTCGATCGCCTCTCCTCCGCGGCCTCTACCATCGTCGCCTCTCCCTCTGCAGTTGCAACATCGACGCCTCTCCCTCCACCGCTGCAACGTCGAGGCCCCGAATCCTTTCACCGGTGTTAGGTAAAAATAAAAATTTCTGTAAGTTTTTTTTGTAGTTTTAAGTTTCCTAAATTTTCCTCTAAATGCATAAATTTAGGGCTTGATCTGGGCTTGTCATTTGTTCTTAATGTCATTGTTCAAGAAAATTTAGGGTTTAGTGTGTTGTTCAAGAAAATTTAGGGTTTAGTGTAACAAATTTTAAAAATAAATAAATGCAGGAAACAAAAAATGTGTTGTTTAAAGTTATTTTGTTTCTTTTAGCCATTGGTTTTGATGTAGAATTTGTGGGTATTTACCTATGATTTGTAGGTCCTTTTTAATTAATTTTAGGACCAAATCAGAACGAATCGGAAATACCCAACGATTTGCATTAATTTGCTCTGGATAATGAAAGTATTTATGTCCTGACCTCCAGATTAGCAAATGTATCTTCTTCTTTTTCACAATGATTAATGCCAATGTTTATAGCATCAATTTCTGCACGACTATATCCGAAACTCTACCTACAAGACTCTATATGTTGCAATGAGCTTGGTGGGTTTAATAATTTGATGTGTCAATGGTATGCCATCAAATGTCCATGTCTAGATGTTTAAAAAGAAAGGATGAATCAATAGATATTTGCTAGGGATAGCAAGAGAATGAAAACCACAGATATTTCAAACAAATATCAATGACAATCTAATAACTGCTTTTTATTACTATCAAAAGAAAGTGACAGAGATACCAGAAATATCCAAAGAAAGTGACATGACTTTAGTTTGGTACAGTTTCATTGTAGAGTTTTGATTAGTTTCAGAGTTTTGGTTTGGTCAGTTTATTTACTTCTAGTCGAGTTTGTACCTAATTGAGTCTATTTGTTTTAGTCTAAAACTTTGAAGAGTTATAATAAGACATCTGTTGATAGTGATGAATGGTTGAGATTTTAGAATCCTTTGTGGGATGCATTTGAAGTGCAGGGTGCCTGTGAAGCCTAAGGCCCTAAACCCTAACTTCTAGGTGCTTACTTAAAGCATAGCAACAAGCCGATGATTGATTTGCTTACAATCTGTTATGCAAAACTAACTTCTATGTGCCAAAACAACAACAAAATTATAGTATGCACCAAAGAATAACCATATTTTTTTATGATCTACAAATCATATTTGATATCCAATCATTTCTTTTTGAATATATATGGCGCAGAATAATTTGCACGGGAAAAAGAATGAGTCGATACTTAGTTGACCGCACGTGGACGTACAATCGACGACATGAGAGCAGGATTGGCCTGAATGATGATTTCAAAGCGGGCGTTGAGGAATTTCTCAAATACGCCAGTAGCCAACCTGATTTTATGGATGGTAAACTCATTAAGTGTCCTTGTGTTAAATGTCGTAATAGACCATTCAGAGAGGTAGATCTTGTGAGGGAGCATCTTTAGAAGAAGGGTTTCGTACAAAACTATAAGGAATGGACGGCTCAAGGAGAGCCTTTGTTCTTGCAATATCAGTCCTCCTTTGATACGGAGGTCGGAGAGTCTACACCCGGAGATGACTTCGAATATCGGCATCGAAACCTAGCACGGGAGATGATATTTGTTGCGGCCGGGCCTAGTTTTGATCCAGAGGATCCGAATTCTGATGCAAAGAAATTCTATGATATGTTCAAGGATGCCGAAACACAGATATGCCCGGGATGTGATACTCATTCAGTCCTGTCTGTGGTGATGCGGATGTTGAACATCAAGTCTGATTTCAACTTGCCGTAAGAATGCTATGATCGGATCATCCAGTTGGTCAGAGAGTTGTTGCCAAAAGGATCAAAGAAATTTGCCTGAAATTTTTTACAAGTCGAAGATGATGATACGAAAACTTGGATTAGGTTACGAAAAGATAGATTGTTGTCGAAACGGCTGCATGCTATATTATAAAGATAACAAGTATAAAGATAAATGTACTTTTTGTCATGCGGACCGGTACAAGCCAGTTCGGGACAAAGGAAAGTCAATTGTACAAGAAAAGCTACGTCCCTACAGGTACATGCATTTCTTACCTCTCACAAAGAGGCTGCAGAGGATGTATATGTCTGCAAATATAGCACAACACATGACATGGCATAGCAAGGAACGACACATGGATGAAGGTGTGAGCACCCTGAATTTCGGGTTGATTTTTATTTTATTTTATTTTCTGATTGATTTGGTTTTGATAAATAATTTATTATGTTATTTTTTTTTCCTTAAGTGTACTTTTTCGTGCCTTTGATATTTGGAGTGTCAGGGATGTTCAACTCTGGAAATTTTCTTCATGAGTTTTGTAGTGGACATGATTACCTTCATGACGGTATATAGTGTCCCACTCAAACTTGTTTTCTTGTGCTCTTTTTGCTTTGCAGAACTTCGGGTCGAATTAGACCATTTGATCATTAATTAATTTGTCCACTCTTTTCCTTGATCATTATTAGCACGTTACCGTGACTTTTAATTTGGGAGCGCAAGACCAGTCAGTTTCTTGAAACCAACTTCTCATGCATGATCTACTCGAGACACTCTTCACCCATGACCTTCGTGTCCCACTCAGACACGTCATTTTGTGCTCCATTTACTTCGCACAACTTTCCTGACACGTGACCCGATCTTATTTTACTCCACGGTGTCACATTTATTTTCCAACTTGATTTGTGGGTACCCTGTCGACCAAAACCTGTCAGCCCCAATTATGGACATGGCCCACATTGAGTCTACTATCCGTCCGACACTTGTGTCCTATTTATTGGAATCCCCATGTGCTACTTAATTACCCATGATCATCAACACCTAATTTTAATTCGATTTTTGTACAATGTCTGATTTTGACCCAATCCGGCTCCACCGAGTCCAGCCCAGCTCCATGTTATTCTCCATCATAACACCCTCATATTTTCTTGTCCAAAAATATCAAGTACTCTTCTACCTATTTTTCTATATTTTAATAGAATTTCTGTTGATTTAAATCTATTGGAATTACCTATTTTTCCCTATGTTCAATCCTAGCCATTGGATAATCTAACTAAATCCTCACCATAATTTCCCTCACTTTCACTCACAGCAAGGTTGGCCGGCCCTAACTTTAAGGAGGAGCACCTTTTTCTCTCTCCTTCCTCTCTCAATTATTATCTCTCTCTCTCTTCCTAATAACTTTTATTCCTACACCACTTCAAAAACCACAACAACTCCAACAACACAACAACAACAGCAACAAAAACACTACCAACACCCGACCTCCCCCTCCTCCCTGTCAGGCGCCGCGGCCACCCTGGCCGAGCGCGACCGTCGGCCACCCCCTGGCTTCCACCACCACTCCACACATCTCCTCTTCCTTCCTCCTCCTCCAATGTATTAGCTGCCACCATCACCATCTTTTCCGGCCATCACCACCCCAAGCCACCGCCGCCACTGGCCACGGGCCACCGCCCCAACGTCGTCGTGGCCAGGCTGGCCGTCCCCGCCACTGTCGCCGACGTAGACTAGACCGTGCGAGCCCGGCCAGCACAGCCGCATGCATGTAGGCGCGCACGTGCGTGCGCGCGCGGGCCGCCGTCGTGCGCCGCCGCACCGCCGCACGGCCGTCGTGCCCGCTGGCCGTGCGCCCCACTCTGGCGAACAGCCCCCTGACGGCCACCGTCCTCCGGGATGCGCCGTCGAGACGAATCGTACGTTTTGCACGACGTCCCGTCGTGAGGAGCTCGGGAACGAGGCTGGAATCGTGTTCCGTCGCAGCAACTTCGTGCACGTTTTCCCAGAAATTTGACCGTTGGATCGGCGATTTCTTTGCTCTGTCACAATCTTGGTATATCCACCTTCACTCATGTCAATTTTCGTCCGTTGATTTTATTGTTTGATACATCAAAACCGGCCACAAAGTTGACCGTTTAAATTGTATTAAATTTGGACAGTTTCGTGGGGCCAACTTCGTCAGCTTGTACCTCCTCCACTGTAGCTCCGTTTGGCGTGCTACCAGTTCCTGTGCGAAGCTGGTATAACCCTCTTACTATCCCTCCAGTTTCGTTTCATTGTGAGCTTGTTTGATTGGTTGAATTCGACGCCAAAGTTGGTCGTCCGAATTCGTAATTTCCAACTTGTAAAATTCTATTTTTGAACACGGGACTCCAGATTTTATTTCTGACACCACCATTAGACTCATGGCGTCGTTCTGGCATGTTTTCATATAAAATTTGTTAGATTTGGAGAACGTGGGCCCTGGCACATTTTTTGGTGCAAAGTGGGTCCTACATTCTGGATCAACGGGACCTTTTGACGCCGGTTCATCGGAATCCAATTCCGGATATACCGTTGAGTTCGTATCGTTATTCTGGACTCGTTGACATATAGTTTGCTAAGTTTTAAGAACATTGGCTCCGGCACGCATTTTCGTACAAACCGAAATTCTAAGTTCTGGTCAACGGACCAAATTGAGATCGGGTCAACGGAATCCAATTCTGGAGATACCGTTGGGTTCGTATCGTCATTCTGGTTTCATAGACATATAATTTGTTATATTTTGTAGACTTATTTTCTTGCACATTTTTCGTTGCAAAACGGCTCCGACACGGACACCGTTTTGATCCGAAATTACCTTTTTACCCTTGTGTCCAAATTGGACCGTTGGGTAGGCTATCCTAGCTAATTTGACCATTCTGGACACGTTGGCAATGTTTATTTCATCGTCCGACAATGTTTGTTGATAATTTCTCTGAGTTTAACATTTTTATAATTAAATAATAATTAATTCTTATAATGTTCGTATTTCGGGATTAGTACAACGAAACTGAGATCAGCCAATTTCAGTGATCTCACATCGCTGAAATTGACAAATTGGACACGTGGATCACTATAATAAGATTATCAACTTTACCATTGATTATCTTGTCTCGATTTGTGTGTCGTAAGTTTCGACGTACGAATAACGAAGTACACTTTATATCTTTAATAATTAGACTAGAATTTACCCTATTGACCAGAGTTGACCAGTTGACCCAAAGTCAACTGTAAGTCAACACTTGACCTAGTTTGACTAGATTATTGGCCGGAGTCGACCTAGAGTTGTTTTGACTTAGAAGAACCTAGGATAATATAGATTGCTTGTAGAGATTTATTTATTACAACTTGAACACCTTGTAACCTGTATTGCTTTAAATAGGATTCTGTGGCTTCAGTTGGACCCCCTATACATATCAGCTGTTCAGGTTATCAGGCGAGTACATTCTCTGATCATTTCATATCCTGCTTAGAATTATTTCCTGTATTAAATTACTTTACTTGTTACTGTCACGTTGGTCACACGGATTGGTACTATACGGATCCCTTCTTGAGATATTATCCTTAGGGAGCATCGGGTACTACATGTTCTGTGCGTTTCACTTATATGACGTATCACTATGCTTCACAGGTTCTTTGATCACTTGTGACATATACCCTTATGATCACAGAGTCTCCTAGAATCTCTTATCCCATTTACTGGGTATCCTAGAATCCCCATTCTTGGGACTACTATGTACCACCCTTCGGGGGCTTACCACCCTTCGGGACTATTACATAGAATCATAACATAACCTGTTTGGATCCTTGTGTACTGATTGGGGGTACGGGGGAGTAGAAGTAGACATGTGAATAATACCCAAGTAGTATCTTATCAGAATCTCTTCCATAGTGTCTTATCAGAATCTCATATGCTATTTACATGTCTATATTGTACTCTGACTCACTAGCCACTGTTAGTCTCTATTTATAGTAGATATTTCTATTACAGCTCTCTCTGTTTACATACAGCATTTCTTTCAGTACTTGTATCTTACTTTACTGCATGATTATATTTCTAACCTGCTATAAAATGTTGAGATGTACTGTACTCACTCCTGTCCTGACTGGACCTGTTGATAAATTTTACAGATGGCCTGGGATTGCCTGCTAGCCTAGAGGAGACACAGTAGAGGTTGTTTAGATAGTTATTTCATTTTGTCTGGAGTTGTATTTACTTTGTGGATTACTGTATTTGAGTTTTGAGATGTATTTTTGGATTTATGTATCTTGGACACTTAGACATCTATCTCCTGTATCTCTTTTGGATTTCATGTTTTATCTATCTTTATCATGCTCTACCTTAGATGTGATTGAGACTGTATCTGCTATGTCACCCCCATTCGGGGAGTATAAACTGCTTAGCATTATTTTGTTAGATGATGTGACCTAGGACAGCGTTCTACCGCCGACACTGCGACGTAGGCTGGGCGTTGTTACGTTCTCGTGCCTTTACTCTAGGGTGCGGGTCGTGACAGAAGGAGAATTATCTCACCCTTCTGATGGAGAGGCATGGAAATATTTTGATCAGTGTCATCCAGAATTTGCTGCGGAGCCTAGAAATGTCCGGTTGGCGCTATGTTCTGATGGATTCACTCCTTTCGGATGGTCGGGATCTCAGTACTCTTGCTGGCCAGTAATTTTGACTCCTTATAATCTACCACCGTGGATGTGTATGAAGACTCCTTATATGTTTTTGACACTTATTATACCAGGTCCTAAAAATCCAAAGAAGAACATCGATATCTACTTGCAGCCATTGGTGGATGAGTTGAAACAATTGTGGGAATTTGGTGTCCATACATACGATATATCGAAGAAGCAAAACTTCCAGATGAAGGTGATACTTATGTGGACTATCAACGATTTTCCAGCATATGGAATGTTATCTGGTTGGAGTACTCATGGCACTAAGTCTTGTCCGGTATACATGGGAAAGAGTAAGGCATTTCGTCTTCAACATGGAGAAAAAGCATGTTTTTTTGACTGTCACCGTCAGTTCCTTCCTTTGTCGCATCCGTGGAGGAGGAATAAAGATGCCTTCAGAGTTGGTAAACAAGAACTATCTCCTCCCCCATTGAGATTGACAGGAGATGAGGTTTGGGAAGATGTAGAGGATATGCCGACTGTGATAGAAGATCCAAGATCAGAGTATCATTTTGATGGTTTTGGACATAGCCACAATTGGACGAAGCGGAGTATCTTCTGAGACTTACCTTATTGGAAGGATAATCTCATAAGACATAATCTTAATGTCATGCATATTGAGAAAAATGTATTCGATAACATCTTCAACACGGTTATGGATATTAAGGGAAAAACAAAAGACAATCCCAAAGCAAGAAAGGACTTGGAAAATATTTGCAAGCGTCCAGAGTTGAGCCTAAGACGAAGTAGCAATAATACATTGGTCAAGCCTCCAGCGCCATTCGCATTGGGTAGGGAAGATAAATTAATAATATGCAATTGGATAACGAAGTTGAGATTTCCTGACGGCTATGTGTCCAATCTGGCGAGATGTGTCGATCTTAATGAATGCAAACTGACAGGAATGAAGAGTCATGATTGTCATGTGTTCATGGAAAGGTTACTACCAATTGCTTTCAGAGAGATGTTGCCACCTCATGTATGGACTCCGCTGGCAGAGCTATCTATATTCTTTAGAGATTTGTGTTCAAGCAAGCTAACGGTGCAACATATGATTGAACTTGAGGAGAAAATTGTATTGACAATATGCAAGTTAGAGAAGGTGTTTCCTTCCGGCTTTTTTGATAGTATGGAACATTTGCCAATTCATCTTCCATATGAAGCACGTGTAGGTGCTCCCGTCCATTATCAATGGATGTACCCATTTAAAAGGTATGACTTAATTATCTTGAACCAATAATTTTATATTCTAATTTTTCTAATCGAGTTTGAGTTTTTTTTACTAGATATCTATATCACCTAAAGAAGAAGGTGGGTAATAAGGCTCATGTAGAGGCTTCGATATGCGAAGCATATATCATTGAGGAGGTTTCAAACTTCTGTTCCATCTACTTTGATACTCATGTCAGAACAAATCGAAATAGAGCCCCAAGGAATGACGAAGGTGGGGTTGATGCGCCGATTAGTGATATCCTATCTATCTTTAATGTGAGGGGCAAGCCTACAAGTGCTACAAAAATTCGGTGGTTGGAAGACGATGAACTTGAAGCTGCTTATCGATATGTATTGTTAAATAGCGACATAGAAGAAATAAAAGATATTGAGAAGTAAGCGACACAACTTTACTAGCGTATTTACTTTACATATATAGTTAGAAAGAAGTGTTCTAACTTTCATTCTTCTTATCATAGTACTTTTAGAGCCGAAGTACAAATGGAAAGGCCTAATATTGATGATGATGAACTTGCTAGAGAGGTTGATAGAAAATTTCCGTCGTAGTTCCATGATTATGTAAGAATATTTAAACACGGTCATTGTTAATTTTTTGTTAAAAATATGGATATAATAGACAAACAATATGTGATGTTTCAGGTTTTCCGTTCTGGCATCAACTTACAGAATGAGGGGATTCGAGCATTAGCCATTGGACCAAGTAAGAAGGTAAAATGTTGGGATGGATACACAATTAATGGCTTCAAGTTTAGAACAACTGATAAGCCTATCAATCACTCATTTGTTGATAAAGATGGCAATTTTACTAAGAGTTCTGGAGTATGTGTGAGGGGCTCAGTCTACGATGCGGATCCAGAACATGATTATTATGGTGTACTAAGAGATATTATAGAGCTCGAATACCTACGATTTGTTTCTTTTGATACGAACATTGTGTCACTTCCCGTTCCCAGAATACGTATTTTAATGCATGTACTGCTTTAATATATTTATTTAATATTTATCATGTATTGTTCTGTAGTTAAACCCCTTAAATTTTATGTTAATTAATTTTTCGCAATTTTATTTCTGCATTTTATTTCCTGCTTTTACTTTCTACCTTGCTTTGGGTTCGGTTTGGTCTGGTTTAGCTTAGTTGGTTCATCTCAAACCCCCACCTACCACCACCCCTTCCATTTAAGTCTATCCTCTTTTCTCTCTCTTCATTACTTCACCATTACTCTCCTTCTTCTTCCTCATAACTCTTTCACCAACCTAGGAAGAGCTAGGCAAGTGCCAACTTGCTTCTTGATGGATCCCCATTATTATTGTTGTTCCATCATCTTCCTTATTTGATTTTGAGTCTCCTTAGTACTTAGCATTTTCACTTTCCAAGGCTTATTTGTTGTAGATCTAAGTTTGTTGCATTTTCGGATTTCTTAGATTTTGATCTAGCAAACTTTGTTATCTTCAAGTTTTGATGGTTCCATGTTGTAGAAAATTTTGTTCTACCCCATTTGACCTATGGAAGTTCAAATTTGGGCTTAGAATGAAGGAATTAGAGAGCTTGGAAGCAATAGTTTCCATGGTTATGTCCTTAGGAATTCGGAGAAGAAGAACAGTTCTGGCCACATGACAAAGCTTGACCGCATGAGTCTTCATGCGGCAAGTCCCCTGGCCGCATGGGCAATTTTGCCGCATGGGCATGGGCAATTCTAGCCGTATGAGTTCATTCGTTTGAGCCGCATGAGTTCATTCGTTTGAGCCGCATGAGACTGATTTCAATCCCAGCCGCATGGGCTTAGTCGGCCGCATGGGACTTATCAGCCGCATAAGTCCTTAGCTAGCCGCATATGCATTTAGTCCCGCAGCCGCATGGCGGTGATCATTCTCGGCCGCATGACGCTGCATGACCTCTCAGCCGCATATAGGGTTGCACTTATTCTTAGCCGCATGAATTGGGTTTTCCTTAGTCGCATATAGACTTGTCCCATGTTCAGCCGCATAGGCGCATGGCATTTCGAGCCGCATGGGCACGTGTTACCTCGAGACGCATGGGCGCATGTCATTTGGAGCCGCATGGGGTTTGCTATCCCCTAGCCGCATGGAATTTCTCCTTGCCGCATGGTCTCATTTCAACCATAGCCGCATGAGACCCCCTTTAAGTTCTAGTCGCCTAAGACTTGCAGGTTTTGGCCGCATGGGACTGCTCATTTCCGGCCGCATGGAATCATCCTTGTCCGACCGCATGAGTTTAAATTTCCTTGGCCGCATGATTTCCTGGCCGCATGAACTCTGATTCTAAATGCTTTCTTGACTGATTCTTGTTCCAAAATGGCATTGATTGACATTGATTGACATCTATTAACATTAATTGATTACCTTGGCATTTATTAACAGTGATTATTGTCTAAACATTAAATAATATTATTGGTTATCTCGATTAATAATTGATCATGCGTTCCTAGTTGGAACTGAGAGACTGGCTAGTCGTCTTATTGAAATGAATGAATGAGACACGTTCATATTAACTATGAACTATTACAATCGACTGGCTAATCTCGAATATTGGCATACAGGCACATGCAGGCTTCAAAATTAATTTAATTATTTATTTAATTATTTAGTATTTATCTATTTATCTTATAAAAACAACATATGTACTTTATGGTCAAGGCATGGTTACTCCGTGGTTAGTTTTGATTGTTGTATTATGCTATGTAAGACCTACAACCTAACCGTACTGGTATCGTTGTAGAGTTGTGCATATCGTACCCCGTACGAAAGTACTCATTCTGAATGACCATGATCCACGGCATGGGATTTCACCTAACGTAGAGACTATTAAGTTAAATAAAATAATGATTGCATGGAGAGAATAGATTCCCGAGTTCTTACATGGCAGCCCTCTTGGGACTAGTAGTGCCCGACAGGCCGGTTGGTCCCCACAGATACTGCAAATCTGTCACACGGGCAGGGAGCAATATCTGGTTATATTATCTATTGTATATTGTACATTGATGACGGGCGTCCCGCTGGGACTCGTCTAATTCATGATTGGCGCAATTGATTGACTGGGTAAACTAGCCTTGCTTGCACATAGTAAGAACTGAGGAATTTCTTTATTGCATAATTCTAGGATAACTTGGAAATTACAGTAGCAAGCCGTAGTAATTGAATGGCCGTTTAAATTGATTTGTTTGTGTACTGTATCTACTCTGTTACCTAACTGAGATGATCAGAATGTCAGGACATGACGGGCCAACTTCTGTCCTTGTTTGGTTGGGAGGTTGGTTCGAAGTGTCATGATATTATGTGAATCCCAGTGGCAAGCAGAGATCTATTATTATATCCTCTTATTTACTGGTTTCATCCTTATATCGTGCTTCCTTGCGGTACTTGCTATTAGAGGTCTAACCTCTCTGGTTTTGCATGGCCAGATTTAGAGCCGGTCCCCGAGGATCCAGCTTACTTCTACCTCCACGATGGTCAACACTAGAGGGATGATCGCAGGAGGAATCGAGTGGGTTCTTTACTTCACCGCTCATTTTGTTAAATACTTTATACTTTGCTGTTTGGCACCGACATGTTAGTCGGATTGTCTTGCACTTACTTTTGCATAATTGTAATTAAATCAGACTGCAGCTGATAACAATTGTGTATACTTCGCTACATCATCTGGTTATGTTTTGTAAAGCCAGATATCAAGAACATTTTGACAGAGCGCTTGGGACGCCTTACTGCTTTATCTTATATGTTCTCTATTTCTGTTTCTTATTTGAATGATTGAGACAATAGATGTGAAGTGACCATAGTAAGACTTTCATGTAGTATGCACCCCCTCGTCTTTTAGACAGCATTGATCGTATTATACGGTATTCATCTACCCGTAATACGTAGCTGGCTGAGTCACTCCCCCGCTCTCCAGTATTCTGGTTCTGGGGCGTGACACATTGTGTTGTTTAAATGTGATTGGTTTGATATAACACCTAAGCAAGGATGGAAAATTGACAAACAATTTGGATTTGTAGATATAAGGCATGGTAAAAGATATGGAGGATTCGAACCTTTTGTGTTGGCAAGTCAAACAGTTCAAGTATACTTCATAAATTATCCTAGTCGACGGCGTGATACCAGAGATTGGTGGGCTGTATGCAAAACTAAAGCTAGAAACACTTATAATATCGGAGAGCTGGCATATCAGGAGGATGAAGTAGTCATTCCTCCAGTTTCATATATGAATTCGGCCGTCGTTGATGATATGCAAGTTTAAGTTACTGATGACGATTTTAGAGTTGATGAAGAGGTTGTTATAGAGAGAGTTGATGCTATGGAGGTATCGGACGAGGAAGAAGATTTGGAAGATGAAAATGAAGAAGAAGATGAAGAAATAGATGACGATGATGATGATTCAGGAGATAGAGATGATTCGGGAGATGAAGAAGAAGAAGAGGACGAGGATGAAACCTATTGAGCTGCTTCTTTCAGCATCTTCTTTTCATAAAGTGATTTTCAAGTACAGGTAAACATTGTGATAAATTTTATTTTCAATCTGGATTTCAAGTATCGGTTTATATTTACATATTTTATCGATACTCAATATAAACCGATACTCAATCTTAAAATTATTCAATGAATTTAGTAGTTTGTTGGAAATCATTGTGACAAAGTTCCTTTCCTGTTACTGGACAACCATGAAGAAACAAGAAATACTCCTTCACCATGCAGAAAATTTTACAACATAAAGTCTGAATCAGCTAGACACGCTTCTTGTCTCTATAGAAAACTAAAAGTTTGCACTTGAATTGAATTACTAAAATGAATCATTGGCATCAATCAAGCTTTCTAGTTTTGAGCTTATATTGATTTATTTCTTCAGTATTCTTAGTTGTCATTTCTGTATGTCTCTCTCTCTCTCCTTCAAAAAAGTTTTGCATGTAACAGAGCAATTTAAATCATAAACCTTGCTGCGTTAACTCACGAACATCATTAGATATGCAGTTGTATGTTTCAAGCTCTAATTTATGATATATATGAAGAAGAAGTTTTGAAGATAGCAAACAAGTAATGCTTTTGTTTCCTTCTCATTTGATTTATGTATAATATAAAATAGAGCCTACGAGTTTCAGGGCTTTTTGTTTCCAAGGCAAGACAAATGAAATAAAGAATACATACTTTTGTTTAATTTCTTGGTCAATTTTTTGTATAACTATTTCATGCTCATAGAGACAATATTCTGGATGAATAAAAGCATATTACAGGTTAATAGCATTTTTTTAGACAATATTCATGGCTGCAATGACTATGTATCAGTGAATCCACTGATACACAACACTGTACACTCACATGCTTCTATCCTAAACACTCATACTGTTGCAGTATTGCAGTCACCTACAGTTTACTATTATGCATCACCTATAACACATACCTGAACACATTAGAGCACTAAACACATTTCTGGAGTTGAAATATGAATATTAAGCGTCTTACCCTATTATAAGTGATGTTCCGATATCCTTGTGGCATCCATGTTTGTTTATGTTAAAGCTAAATTCATTTTAGAGGAATCCTTGCCACACATCTAAACTATCTGTCCACTTTCCTTTTGAAATGCTGGTGTTGCCCTGCATCTATTTGATTAAGTTCATCCTGGACAGTTGAGTCCTGTCCTTTGGTTGATTCCCGATATTTGATACTCAATACCTGGGTTTCTTAGTATCAATCCTTGTTTAACAGGTAACAGTGAATAGGAAACTCCTCGTATCAGTCTACTTTGGTTTGTTAAACCCTAATGATAGGTATCTATCCAGATTTTGAGTATCATGCTTCAATGCATGTGCAGCCCATTCATAACTTAAATCCTTCTTTTACTTTTGACCTGTGTATGAATATAGTGGTTTAGAGCAATTTTAATCAGAATTTGTATTAGTTCCACAACATAGTAGTTCAGTCTACTTTGCAACTGAACATGGTAGTTCAGACTTTACTAGTTCAGTCCACATTGTTCTATATGTAGACCCCTTAGTTCAGTCCATGATTCAGTCCAGTTGGTATTCTTCCAAATGATACTTACTGTCAAACCTTTTTAACCTTGAACACTCATACAGTTGTGGTCAGTCCATGACCACTGTATCCCAGCCTATGTTACCTACTGCTGGTGTAAAAAGTGAACTACATAGACATTATTTTTGTACTTATATCTTAATTTAAGCTATTTTATATGCATTCCAGAACCTTCTTTGTTCTAGAAAAAAGAAGCCCCCAAAAATCCAGAAATTTTATTGACTAGAAAAGTAACTAAACAATTTATCATTAACTTACATGTGTCATCACCACATCATTGTGGAAGGATTTGATGAATTCAGCTCTAGTTGTCTCCTTCCATCTCAAATCCTTCTCATGTCATTTTTAATATCTCTCATTTTTAATATCTCTGCCACTTCACCTAAACTACACCAGTTGTGGTGAGGAATTATGGTTATATAATTATATTGTTTGACAGTTACTATTCATCCAACTTTTTTATCACATGGCTACAATGGGACCATTTTAGACATTTTTGTTACTTATACTATTATTTTTTATAAATGTACAGATCTTACCTATATGACGAACCGAGGTTGTCGTCGCCTCCGCGGAGGTTCCTCTCGACCTACCCCATCCACTCCAGAGCAACAAATTGGAGGAGCATCAGAGGACGACGTCATTATGGCAGATGACGGGTTGTCCCCACAGCCTACTCCATCATCGGTGGGAGGCACGCCATCTTCTCTACCCTCTGGAGGCACGCCAACTTCTCGTCCCTCTGGAGGCACGTCATCTTCTCTTCCCTCTGCATCTATGACTACTGAAGCGAATATGTATCCCGGTCTTATGTTTTTGCCAAATGGAGCATATTACCGACGTCCAGGTTGTCTGGACCCCCCCCCCAGTCCACCAGAGAGGCCTGCTAATGAAACACGCATAGAGCTATGGCCCGATGGAAAAGCGTAAGTAAAATAATAATAAATTATTGTATATTCATGTATTGCCTTGTTATTATTTATTTTTAATTGTAATTTATTTGTTTATTCTTAGGTTCTTCCCCTTAGAGCTGGAATTGAGCTTGGAGAGCTCATACGAGAAAATTTTCATGGGCCTTACTTAAATTTCAGGTCTATACCGGAGCCGAAGAAATACATTTGGCTTGATATGTTGAGGGTATGTTCTAATTAATTCTAAAAATTTATGGGTCTTCTTGCTTATATTTACAAGAGAATAGTTTATATTATTGTTATTCTAAATTTTAATCTGTAATAATTTGTGATTTTCTATTTTAATTTGCAGAAGAGCTACTGGTGGCCGGACCACAGAGAGGTAGAGATAAAAAATGTTATAAGTCGGTTGCCGGAAAAAGGCTAGGGGATATGGTAAGTGACCAGAAGGCTTTTGCGGCCCATGATGAAAACAAGCGCAAGGATTGGCTGAAAGAGGAATATTGGAAGAAGATAAAAGAGGATATGGCCAAACCTGAGTACAAGATCAGGTCGGACAGGGCAAAGGCAGCTCGTGCTAAGGCCGGTCTCCACACTGGTGGATCGATTCCGACCTCCGAACATTTTCGACGGATGGTATGTAAAATCATTAATAAAATTATAATTTTTCATTATTTATGTATATCTCATAGAATTAATTTTTACAGTACGAGGAGGCTGCTAAGGCAGGCTTAGATACGAGTACAGTCGACTTTCCCAAGATATTCGAACGTACCCATAAGAGAAGGAAGGATGGGAAGTTAGTAGACGAACGGGCTTCCAAAGCATTTGTAAGTATTTACTTGTCTTTGAACATTGTATCAAAAGTTTAGTCTAATAGCACTTATGAATTTCCTATCATTTGTAACCTTGGGGCTGAGCAAATTACATTCGATGTAAAAACTGGAAGAGTATTAGAAAAATGGGTAGATGGCATATTAAGTTAGCTGATAGCATGACCTTTCTCCCATACTTCTTGGTCCATGTTTCCATGATTGGCCTGATACAAGAAACAAGCAAAGTATTTAAAGTTTTTGAGCCGATGCTCTCACGAGGTCATAAACCAAATACAGTAACCTACGACACGACACCATTTTGATGAGATGCCTTGTAAGGGATTGCAACAAACACTTGCTGTACACAATATTATGTTAGATAGATCATACCAAGCTGGAAGAGTTGCTAATGCAAAAGAAATACAGAGATAAAATGATTGCTTCTAGAAATTCCCTATAACTTCCCAATTTTCATATAATATTATGTGGACTTTGTAAAAATCACCACGTTGATGAGGCCACGAATCTGTTCAACACCATATTATGTCAGAAGGAAAAACTTGTTCAAAACCATATCATGTTATAAGGAGGAATGGTCAGAATGATATAGCTTGGTGTAAAGAAGGAATGGTCAGAAAAGTTTATAAATTATAAGATGTGATGATTCAAAGAGGTTTGGAGCCCAATGTAGTAACATGCATACAATACCTTAATGGATGGATATTGCCTGATACAAGAAACAAGTAAAGTATTTAAAGTTTTTGAGCCGATGCTCTCACGAGGTCATAAACCAAATACAGTAACCTACGACACGACACATTTTTGATGAGATGCCTTGTAAGGCATTGCAACAAACACTTGTTGTACACAATATTATGTTAGATGGATCATACCAAGCTGGAAGAGTTGCTAATGCAAAAGAAATACAGAGATAAAATGATTGCTTCTGGAACTTCCCTATAACTTCCCAATTTTCATATAATATTATATGTGGACTTTGTAAAATCACCACGTTTGATATCTCTAATCTGATACTGTCCCCCCCCCCCAGATTGGGCTCTTTAACTCTATTCTTGCAAATGACTGATCTCTTTAACTCTATTCTTGCAAATGACTGATCTCATTTGCAAGAATAGAGTTAAAGAGATCAGTCATTTGCAAGAATAGAGTTAAAGAGATCCTTTGCTGCATTAACCTTACCAACTTGAAACATTCCTTCAGAGTTGTATGTTACTTTGTAAAAATCACCAGGTTAGAGTATCAGGTTAGAGAAATACAGAGATTTCATATAATTACAGCTTCAAAATTTAAACTTTAAGATGGAAACCAGTTTGTATTGTGCTAAATTCTTGAATATTTGGTTTAAGTTGATGTGAATTCTAACTGGGCATTGTTTCTTCCCCCCCCCCCCCCCCCCCCCCCCACCCCCCCCCAAGATTCCTAATTTTACATGTAATAGAATAGAGCACACACAAGTGTAGGGGCCTGGCATGGACAACAAGTTACACTATATGTGGAATGCAAAGACAACTGGTAATGATCATAAGATTTCCAGGGGGTACAAGTGACATGTCAGCTTTATAGCCAGGTTCGCAGTATCGATATTGGATCCTTTCTATGAGTATCGGTACAGACAGTATCAGGTTAGAGATCAAATTCTATGGCATCGAAAAACAAGTTACTAAACATTTAGGAAAACTATTTTATACTTTTAGACATAATTTTAAGTATGTTCCGTCTTATTTCTCACTAATTTTAGAATTGAATGAAATAGTAGTCATATTTGCCAATTGGATTACCTATGATAGAATTTCTTCCGTCAATCTTTACTATTGTTAGCTTGAAATTATAACTTCAAGACTGAATTTAGGTTCTTGAATATTGTATTCTGAATATGCATTATTAGTTCTTGCACAATTCACAACCTCCATTTTAGAAGTTTGAAATTTTAGCCAAAATGTTGAATATGCATTATTAGTCTGAATATTGTATTCTGAATATGCATTATTAGTCTGAATTTAGGTTCTTGAATATTGGAAACATTTTAGTTTCACCAAATTTCTTCAGTACACATTCATTATTATTATTTGAAATTTTAGCTAAAATGTGATTTTGAGTTGTGCTATTGAGATTTTAACTCCGAACCATGTTTGTGTGATGTTGGATTCAAACATTCCTATAATTTTTAAAATGTGATTTAAATTGACGTTTTTATTTAATTTACGTTATTAATGGGTTCTATATAGTTGCATACATTGATTGGCAAATAAGTGACATACCCTTTTAGAGTTCTTTACTTATCAATTAACTATATGGATTGTAATTGCTCGTGTAGTTCAGTTGTAATATATTCATGATACCTTTATATGTACAGGAGGCCTACGAAAAATTGGAGTCTCATGAGGCTGCTGATCAGGAAGGGGGGCGGCTGGTACTAGTAGGCCACATATGCCCTCCAAGAGGAATGACTTGTGGATACAGGCTGTTGGAAGAGGAAATGGCGGTAACGGTACGGTACGGGTCGATAGCATTGTAACCGTCGTTATACTCGAGAGCTCTTCCACCTGCACAGTCTACTGCCGATCCTGCTGCTCCTTCTACAAGCTTTCTAACTATGGAGCAGATGACTACCATGATGTTCGATTTTCAGAGACAACTGAAACATTGAGATGGTGTCTTCTACTAGTGCTCGTGATGGTACCACTGCCCCTTCCGGTACTCCGACTGTTCCTCCTTCTCTTGCTCCTCTCCTTTACTCCGGCTATTATACCATCCGTTGCTACTCTGGCTACGTCTCCATCTATTGCTCCTCCAGCTACATCTCCATCGGTTGCTCCTATACTACTTTCTGTTCCAGCTCCTGTTACGACGAGCCAGCAACAAGCATTAGTTACGTTCATGACACAATTTATGGGAAGCATGCAACCACCGTCAACTTGACTTTTGTGCTTTTCTATCACTGCCGTGTCATACTTTTGTGCTTGTATGTTTATCATTTTTTGTATGGATGATGTATGGTCGAATGTTGGATATGAATGGACATGACTATATATGATATCTAAGCTTTTTGTTTGTGTACTTTGTGTATGCTATATTTTTGTTTACATCATTGGTAATGATTGTGGTGTGAAAAGTTGATTTCACTGTATTTTGTGCTAGTAACTTGTTTATATTACTCTTAAAGGTATGTATAGCATTACTCTTACAAAACAGGGGAAAAAAAGCAATTCATCACTCCATAGCGACTAACTGGCGACAAAAAACCGACTATAAACTGGGGACAAAAAGGAAGGCGACTAACTGGCGACCCACCAGCGACAAACCTGCGACTATCTGGCGACTAACCAGAGACAGCTATCTGCTGCTAAGAGGCCATAATTCACAGGGTTACTCGCTAAGGAGTCGCCAGTTAGTCGCAGATTTAGCGACCACCTATTTGGTCGTACGTTAGTCGCTAAAAGCAGTCGCTGTTTTAGTTGCTAGTTAGTCGCTACAGCGACTAACCAGCGACTGAAATTTGGCAGCGACGATACGTTTACCGACGAAACTTTTTAGTCGCCGGTTAGTCGCTATTTGACTTTACCGACTGAAAGTTCTTTTTTAGCGACTAAACAATCAGTCGCTATTCGCAATTTTTTGTAGTGTTATATATATATATATATATATATATATAGATATAATATATATATATATATATATATTATACTATATATAGATTATGTGTGTGTGTGTGTGTGTGTGTGTGTGTGTGTGTGTGTATATATATATATATATATATATATATATATATATATATATACCCTTTCCATATATACATATATGTACTTACTTTCCATGCATGTATGCAATATCCTTATATATTTTTCCTTCACAAACATATACTTGTATATATATGCTCTATGTATACTCGTGTATGTATATATATGATTTCAAATATAGACTAGTGTACATAAATTCCTACTTGTATATGCACGTTTTATATATACAACTTGTATGTATTTTCTTACATGTAAATTATTAGATATAATTTCTTTATAATATTCTTGTATAGATTCATGATATATATATATATATATTATATATATATATATATATATATATATATATATATATATATATGTCCTCGTATGTATATACTTATGTATATATGCTTTTATATGTAAAACTTGTGTGTTCCCTTGTAAATAGGTAACTTAGTATACATATATATTTTCATGTACGTATATATATTATATACGTAAGTACGTATATACGACTTTACATTGTGTGTGATTCGAAATGTAAATCATGGATGTCTCTTAACGTATCATAATCGTGGTTGTTGTATTTGTAGGTAACCCATCGATACGATCTGATTGAGGGAGCCCAGATCTTCGCTTGCGACTCCCGGAGTTTCAAGCAAGTATACCTTGCCTTGTATTACTGATTTCACTCATTCATATTCGTATTGTGCACTTGGTAGAGTGGACGTAGTTGTGTGTCCGAGTGACCCCTCGGATACAGTCGATGACGACATTGTCATCGAATTTCGTGCACTTGACTTAGTCCTAGATGACCTTCCTTAAGTTGTGAATCATAGTCATGATCCCATGACCCTGACAGTGTTACGATACGACACTGAGTGAGTTCGTACCATGGCATGGGCTTGCGCATATGGCTAGCTACCAGTGCAATGGCTCATGCTCTGGTACATAGAATGGTTAGGTATGTCTAGTAATTGTGACCTTGCATTGAGAGTCGGAATGATCAAGTGGTGGAAACGACTATGCATTCCGAGGGATAGGGGAAGACAATTAATGACGTATGGGACAACCAAAATCTGAGAAAGGGCCAAGTCGCTCAGTGTTGCCCGGATGAGTGGGACCTCGGCTCGTGATCGAGTCGGCTCGTGCTTCGACGCCAAATCCTTATTCACCTACCCATAGTACTAGGGTGTCTTCAAGTGCATTCATTAGCTGGTTAGTTTCACCCTTTACAGTACTCAGTATTACTTTATGGCATGTTACTCTGATCTTGCTATTTTCCCTAAGGACCTGGTTGCTTTCCAGATTTAGACGAGCACTTGCAGTTGACTGGGTGCGAACCAGGACTTGAGACAGGACTTGCTACAGAGACGACGAGGTACTTCCTGAGGAGTTTCCTTGACTCAGGGTATGGTGTTGTTTAGGTTATGAGCATCATTATATAGTTAGTCGATGCTCATGACTAGTTATCTTTCTACTTTCAGTATTTTCATTCAGTGTTGTACTCCGGGGCTTGTACCACCAGACTATTCAGTTGTATTTATTTCAGACTCCATGTTATTTCCAGTTTTATATTTCAGCATTACTTTTCTTATTCATATGGATGAGATCTAGATGTTACCACTTGCTGGTAGTATAGTTATTTTTACAGCGTAGTACGCCTAAGTGAGTCCATTAAATTGGGCAGCTCTAGGTCGTATCAGCTGGCCAGGTTATATCCTAATCCCATATATTTTGGGAGCGGGACGTGACAGAAGCTTTTGTCACTCCCCAGAACCAGAATACTGGAGAGCGGGGGCAGACATAGCCAGCTACGTATATGAAATGGATTCCATCTCGCTATACGGTCACGGCTGTCTAGATACATGAGGGTTTACTACAAGCCAACAGTCTTCTATGGTCATGAACAAGCCTATTGTCTCAATCACAAGCAAGTAAAAGTTACAAGATGTATGATCATTAAATATACAATAAAGGCATCCCAAATATTACATATTCAGCTGATCATGAAGCTAGTCGTTACAAAATGTTAGGACTAGCAAGAGTTTAGTCATACATGATCAACCCTAGGATCTGTCAATCATGTTACAGCCCGTAGGCAGACAGTAAGTAAGTGCAATCGAGCTAAACAGGTGCTCGTCGGCTAAACGCCTCAAAAGAATATTTTTACAATAAAGTGGGAGATCAAAAATAAACCCACTCGTTGCCCTGGTTACGTCTGGTATTCACCATCGGGCTGGAAAAGCGGTAGATCCTCTGGAGCTGCTCCGAAATTTGGCCATACAAAACCAGCTGGGTCAGATCCCAGAAAGAGCAAGTGCCACAAAGGAAGCTTCACTTAGGAACTAAAACCAACAATCAGCACAAGAGTATAAATAAAAGTAAGAACTGGAATTAAAGAAAATATATCAGGATGATATACGACGAGATAACCATAGAACTATTCAGATAACCAGGTTACAACTCGTAAACCAAACAAGGACCGGGGTTGTAACCCTTCGTCTGAACGGAACTTGGTTTCCCACCATTTATCGGCAAGATAATATAAGAAAATCAGGACATGTAACAGGATCAAGACAAGACTAGACTGGTTAGACTCTATCCAATCATTTCACGGCCAAGCAAGAATTACGGTTTGATACTTTAACTAACTAGGGTTATCACAGACCTAGTTACTAGCAAGACGCAGTGAGATTACTCCACAGCCACAAGCCCTGCAGACCATCCAGGTTACCCGGGTTAAAATATTTAGAGTTAAATTCAGGTGGGTACATCGTCCAGGAAACGAATGTACCCTTAGGTAGCTTGAAGGGTGCAATACATGACAGTGTGCTGGAAATATGCCCTACTCAACGGCAGGCTACAGATCCCAAGACGTGCCCAGGTAACGGGATTGCCTGTAGCTGGGAGATCTCTTTATGACTAATGTATTAATCTAGTTATTAGCCTTAGTCCATTTCAGTAGGTACTCCTGACCGTGGTACTCAGGAGTCCCCTCCTAGATATGATGCAAGACAGGACTGGATTAGTTGTACAAGCACAATCACCCATGGTGTTCGGATTTATTATGCAGGTCAGGTCATGTCAGGTAGCCGTCGCAACAGCTTATCAAGATATATCATGTCAGGTTTATCATGTCAAGTGTTCTCGTCAGGAGTGCGCCATGACGGGCCACTATCAGGTCATGTCAGGTTCACTAGTCAGGAGTGCACCACGACGGGTCAATATCGTGTCATGTCAGGTTACTAGTCACAGCATGCCATGTACAATTGTCATTTCAATCAATTCGTAATTTATCAAGTTCAGGACAAAAGACGTAAGGATATAAAATGGACGTAAAATATCTAATAAAATATCAATAGATAGGGCTATAGGAGAGTCAGGCGGTTAAGGCATAGGCGGCCAAGACGTGATCTCCTGCGGCTGGGGAGGGAGTCGGGTTCAATCAGCTCAGGGTCCAAAGCTCGTGCGGCTCACGGGGTAGGGGCACATGCGGCTAGCGGGGAACGGGTGGGCATGCGGCTGAAGGGACAGGAACCTATGCGGCTGGGAGTGGGACTAGCTCCCATGCGGCAAGCGGAAAAGGGAGGTTTCATGCGGCTAGGATGAATTGGACTCATGCGACCGAAAAAGACAAGACACATGCGGTCAGCGGAAAGGGTACTCATGCGGCTGGCGGGGATGGGTCCATGCGGCCGGTTGACCAATCAGGTACATGGGGCTGGAAAGGAGCAACCCATGCGGCTGCGGAAGAAAGGTCCATGCGGCCAAGAATGAGACTCAGCCTATGCGGCTATGAGTCTCATGTGGCTGATGGAAAATGAGCCCATGCGGCTCAGAATGGGACTCAGCCTATGCGGCTGAGAGTCTCATGCGGCTGAATCACTTACCGCATGAATTGTCATGCGGTCAAGTCAAGTCTAAGCACAGTTCATCTTCTCCAAATTTCCGAGAAGAACACCATGAGAGCCCAGTTCTCAAGCTCCATAACTCCATCATCCGGAGCCCAAATCCGAACTTCCATAGGTCAAAATGGGTAGAACGAAATTCTCTACAACATGGAACCATCAAAACTCGGAAATAACAAGATTAAGTAGATCAAAACCCAAGAATTCCGAAAACAATGTAAATATAGATCTACAAGAATCTAGCCATGGAAAGTGAAAATGCCAAGTTCTAAAGTAAGTTAGAATGTTGTAAGAAAGAGAATGAAGCAATAAAATCTGAGTTCCTCCATGAAGCAAGTTGCACTTGCCTAGACCTCTCTCTCCTCTCTCTGGTAGGTAAGGAAATAAATGAGGAAGAAGAAGATGTAATGAAGAGAGAGAAAGAAGAATGGTAATAAATACCAAAGGTGGTGGTAGGTAGGGGGTTCATCCATGGTCCATGATGAACCAAAACAATTCCAACCGAACCAAGCCAACCCCGGGCCAAGAATAAACCTAGCCAAGAAGGAAAAGCTAAGCCAGGAATTAAGTAATACAAGATAAAATACGTACGCGGATTCCACAAATACGTAATACGAACCACAGGCATTACAGCTTTATTAGCTCATAAATCTATAGCTTTATTACTCTTAAATCATCCAAATGTGACTACAACTATACATATTATGTGTGAAAATAGTGCATAAGGAAGTTGGATTTGTCTTTGTTGGACACAATAAAGAATTCTAAGTTAGTTTTCCAGTAAGTGAAACCTCTAAAGAAAAATTACAATGTTTGGTAAATCAGGAGAGCTGACACAAAGTAAGCAAAATGATTCACTTGCTATGAGATGAGGAATGACCACACATAAGATTTGGCATGTCTTAGATATAACTGCTCCCAAAAAAAAATATGAACAATTTCCCTACATGTCAGTGGAATAATACATTTGGATATAAATATGAAACATTTAAAGGATTTATATTTATGTTAAACAGATTAAGTATAGAAAAACATTAAAACATAATAACTTGTATACTATTAACATTGGTGTCATATTCTAAATGGCACGACAAACAGACAATCATGCGACATGTCTAACTAGTCGTGCTCACCTTCATAGGTATACAACGTCGTCCCGTAAGATGCATCACAGCATATCAGTCAAGTTGACAGAAAAGTGATGAATGTCTCTGAAATTTATCGATGGAAATCATTATTTACCATCCCGTTACCAGGAAAATTATTAATATTTGCAAACTGTAAAAAGTTACCAGAGAAATGACAAGGATAATTTTATCCTCTGATACCAGAAAGTTTTATTTTGTGCCTTAGAAGAAAAAGGGAAAGAAATATATATACATATAATAACATTGTGCATAACTCAAACTCAAATGGCAGGATGTTAACATGCTAACATGGTATTATACTGCACCCGATCTGAGAGAGAGTGCTCTCTCAGATAATCTAACTTGAAAAAATGGAAAGTGACAAGAACCATTGAGTAAATAAATTATTCTCTCTAATTCAGTACATATGCATGTCACTGAATAAAATAAAAAAAATTAGTTCGAGCATAATAAGTATTTCATGTTGAACAGAAAATTAGAGCGACTAACTCTTAGATTGTTAGAAATTCTTCAAATTCTTCGGTTTCAATCTGCAACAAAATAAAAATAAGTAGATGTTACCGGCCTCCGGGGAAGTCGCGCACATAGCACTACCATAAGAGTTAGTTCGGGTCTATGTGCAGACTGTATCCGAACGCTCCTAGTGGTAAAATTTTGCTCCACCGGAATCTCATTGCCGCACACGACTTAGAGAGAGTGACCCCGACTTAGCTCCGCCCAGAGCAACAACAAAGAAGAACAGTGTTTCGAAGGAGGTGAGAATTTGAGAGAGGGTTTGTACGGTTTTTTTTTTTTTTTTTTTCTCTCAGCGTACGGAAGAAGAAATCGGATGCGATTTAAGTAGGCTGAATTCCTATGTATAGGAATAATGGTGAATTAAATCACTCAATCAAATACTTAACGTTACAAATAAAACACATGAAAAACATGTGATACATTGTATCGGGATAGTCCAATTAAATGAATAGTAACGGTAAAAAAATAAATGATGAGGAGTAAAAAAAATTTAAGGGTCTCAATCCGAATCCGAAGAGAAAATCGAATCGGCATTCTACGCCCAGAGATATGGGAAACGTATCCGCACCCGTTACGCACGCTCCGCCGTGCGCATGTGGTCCATGGGGCTCCCACACAACACTTCAATAAACAAATTGAGAGAAGCAATATATCCAAGCACAAGTCGACACATCTATCCGATGTGGTACTATAGGAAAAAGGGACTTGAGCTTTTGCATTTGTGTGTGTGCTCAAAAGACACACACAGCCAACACAAACCACCGTCCGGGAATCATTGGAGATGTTCATAAGTTTAAAGGAAGGTCTTCAGCAGGAAGCTAACGCAACGCCAATCGCTATAATAAACTTGCTTATACTCTCGAACAAACCAACGCAGCAATTGAGCAAGCTTTCAAAACAGCTCTAAAACAAGTCGACTTAAAGACGTGTGTATATCCTCAATTAATTAAAAAATAGGGAAGAAAACAATTCCAAAAATAATTGTACTTAACTAGCTAATATTATCTACCCACACATATACCTATAACAAATTCTAATTAAAATATATAAAAAAAAAAACACACACACACACAGGAGGCATACATACGATATCCTTGAAGGATGGACGAAGGAGGAGTTTGGCTTCGCTCGTTGACCTGTCTGAAGGAGGCTCTGATTACCAAAATGGGGTGGCGTCTACTCGAAGGTGATTCCCTTTGGGCTAAATTGATGAATAGAAGGTACATTAATTCATGTAATTTCTGGGTCCTCAATATAGACAACAACTCGTCGATGACCTTCAAAGCATTGCTGAGAGCAGACATCGAATGAAGAGTCTTCTCACTCGAGGCATCGGTGCTAACACCGATATTTGGATGGACCCATGGATAGACAAATCTAACTGTGTGGAACGGTTGGGCTGGGCGGTGTACGAAAACTTAGGTACACGAGAAGCCGTTCAAGTGCTGATCGAAAATGGGTGCTGGAAACCCGCTGCGAGACGGGTGGGGCAGCCGCTCGGACCGGAGATCCTCAAAGTCCCGATCGATCGATAGAAATGGGACTAAAGATTATTGGTGTATGGATGGGGCTCCCGACGGAGGATTTGCATTCAGTCGGGCATATGAAGCCTGCCGGCCCCACTTCCCGAAGAGCGAATGGACGGAGTTCATATGGGTCAAAGGTGCGGCGCCTAAATTCAAGCTCCACATGTACAAAGTTGTGCGGGTCGGCTACTTACTATTGACAGTCTTCGGCGATTTGGAAGCCATGTCGGAACTCAAGCTTGTATCCTTTGTATGCAGAGTGAAGAGAGCAATTCAGTATAAACTTATGGAATGAACAACAAATGAAGATGGGAATGCTGCCTACTGGAGGCCAAACCTTAGCCCAGGTGATGCAGTTATTTACGGACCGCCACAAAGGGATGGACTGGTATTGGAGGGGCTCGTATGAGGTTACTATGTAGTGTGGCATATATGGAGGGAACGCAATAGGCATATTTTTAAAATCTGAGTCAAACTAGTCAGAGTCTCTTATACAATATAGATTATGATTTGAATATCCAATTGGATATGGTAGGGAGAGGAGATCAAATTTGATCTGCCTGGAGGGGTTTGTCATAGTTTTGTAAACATTTGCGGATTAATAAATTTACCTTATATATATATATATATATATATATATATATATATATATATATATATATTATATATATATATATAAACATTTTTTAACAATATCAGAAAAATAAATTATTTACGTGCCAACTAATTTCTACTATCTTCT